>PHWZ01000153.1:0-74197 GCA_004379285.1 Botryotinia calthae | reverse complement strand
CCTTCCCCCTCCCCAACTAGATTTAGATCTTCGTCAAGACTCAAGAGACTCTTTATCCGAGTTCCAAGATACGAATGTGAATGTCGCTGTGATTTCAATTTGGAACCTTAGAATAAAGTTCTGATGGTCTTACCACGCTCACTCTATTCGATAACCCGGCGTCACGCTTCTGCTTCTATCCGTAGGCGTCGTCAATCAACGCCCCGAATTATATCATTCCTTCAAATCCTCCCCTCCTTATCTCTTGATCTCAAACTCCTGCTAGAATGGATGCGGTGAAATAATAACTCTCTAACGTGCACTTTCTAAGAGAAGCATAGAAAGCATCCATTTGATCCAATCACGCATATTCGAGGATGAACTGGAAAGGCTGTGCCGCAGCCGGGTCCAGGCAAAGGCTCTTTTGAGTGTGCTCAAGATTCCAAGGTTCTCATTTCGATATGACTGGCTGCATCCTCTGAGCCTTCCCCCCACCACCTGAAGAAAGGCTTGAGGGTCGCATGAGCTGTAACGCGAATTGGGTGGAGCATTGGACCGCGGTTGACGATCAAATCATAAATTCAATTTACGACACCTTCGTACAGCGTGTGTTCCGAGAAAGAATGAAAAAACGGCACGCGCGGACATGTGCCTCTGAAGAGCAAGGACAAGTCAGACTAATTTGCAAAGCTAGCACTTAAGGCAGGCAATGTGAAGCGGCGGTAGGTTACGGAGAAACATAGGAAACGGAACAGGAGTACAGCGATTGTTAGCTGAATGGAAATATGCGTCGTCCTCGGTCCTCCTCCAACCCAACCTTCCAAGGAATTTTCCAGGCGAAGGAATCCATGGGACATTGAATGGGAACCAAGAAGGTTACTCTATACTCTGACTCAGATCAATGATGGCGATACACGAGCAAGAAGGTCTAAAAACAATTCTCGGATCTCCAACGAAACACAATGGTATGACACACTCTTCTTTCATCGCAGCCACCTTTTTCCGCCCCCGCTCTGCGTACACAAAACAGAACCGACCGGCGAGCAGGGAAGCAGTTGAACACATTACACTGGCAGCGGAACGAATCTGTTTATGCCTTCCGATTTTGCCAAACCATACCAAACCACATCCAACATCCAACATCCAACATCATCGAGCTCAACCTTCATCGGTACATCACATAGCGTATTATTTTTATGCACCATGCCCTCTTCATAGCCATCATCCGCATACGGCATGTAGGATGTAAGTGCAGGAAGATAGTAAAGGAAAATAGCGGGTGGATAGACGATGATATGCTCAGATGATGGATGGAGCATAGGTAGCAAGCAGGGTTACGATGCCAGCTAATAAATAAAGTAGGTGAACTTCATGTTAGGTTGATGTATCCGAATCGCTATCCGTTTGGTATTTCATTCCACCTCATTCCTAAACTTAGCTGTACAAGTAAGTGCTACATCTAAATCAGGTCTTGTTCGCCGCGTGAATAATGGATTATGTATGTGAAGGGGGTAGCGGTCCTCAATTCTCAAGGGAAACAACCCATCGTGTAAGGAAAATGTATATTGTACCGGCATACGAATACGTACACAGATAATCATTGATGGAACGCAGAGCAAATTGCTTGATACACTCTAAGTCTATGGCTACGTAGTCGGTCCTGTATATTTGTGAAGATCGATTTGTGCTAGCCAAGATAGATTTTGCTTGGGCCCAACAAATGAACATTGCCCCTCCTCTCACTTCCCCACCATCTTAGAAAATCCATCTAATCATCGATCTACATTCATTAAACTTCCCTTTCACGTACAGCACTGTAGACAAATATGTAGACCACGCGATTTGCGAGTCGCGTAAAGTGGAAAGAGCGGAATTCTTGGACTCTCTGTCAGGGGGGGAGGGGGCTAAGTTTCTTTGATGATGGTGACCTGCACTTGTGTTCAGAATCTAGAAGCATTCAATCCGTTGGCGAGCGAGATACGAGAAAGGTTCTGATCATCAGCAATACATGTTGCCATTTCCCCCTCCCAACGGCTAAGTACGAGAGAAAAAAGAACCTAGAACCACCTCCTGCAGTGGGTTGTGGGAACGGAATTAGTAAATCGAAGTTCAAAATTCAATAATCATACCCTAAGCCAGGATCGACGCGGATGGCTATAACAATTTAGTTAGTTTTGGCCATTCCATTCTCTGCCGGAAATTGTTGGAATGCAATGGTTGATGAACCAACGGCTTGAAAATTCGAAAGCTGCATTTCCCCTTGAAAAAAGGAGTGCTTCGAACAAAGATCATCAGTTCAACCAACAGAACTACAGCAAGCTACGCACATATTTACTTTTTGCGTTCCAGGGTGTGTGTATATAATAATGATCATTATACATGGCTTGTATAGTAAGCAATATATGTGATTGAGCGTCCGCATATCGTATACACCAGTCAGTGCCCAGCTGACGAGCCGGACGATATGGATCAAATCATTGGTGTAGGATTGAGCGATTAGATTGGTGGACGGGGACGGCGCCCATCGGACGTGGGAAGAATCTGAGAAGTTCAGCCACAAAAAGTGTAAGTCTCTCCCAGAATCACGGGTCAATTTTGGGAAAATGTGCCGATGGATGATCATGAAAAAGTCTCATCTTCGTTCACACAGCCTGCCTGACTGATATAACACAGAAGAAGTCAGGCCATAGGTGGCCCCCCTGTCGGAGGGTACTTGCGGATCATGTTTGATATATTTGACTCAGTGACTGGTAGGAACTTTGCTTATGCTACTGCCTCAGCAGGGCCTGCCTTGCTTACGTAGAGGGAAGGGAAGGAAACCTTTCTCGATATCATTTTGGGGCCGGCGAACGCAGGAAAAATGTGACTGCGCAAGAGAAGAAAAGAGCGAATCTAAAATTTTGGCACCAATCAGATGTGTGAGAAGCGGTGGGACGTAAATATCTGCAGCCTGGAAGACGGAAACGAATCCCCTCACCCCTCATCGATAATATGGCATCGATTCGATTATTCAGGATCCCGAGCGTCGTTGTCAGTTGCATACGAAGTAGGTACATACATACAAAGACGGTCTGCATTATTGCCTAGGAGGGGGCTTTGAAATTTGTATGGAGAAAACGAACGAAGCGCCCTTTCTCTCTTGGCCACTGAAGAGGAAAGCTTCGTAGCTGGAAAGTAATCGTATCCTGATTATCCTAGAAACACTTCATCTCCTTGGTCCATTCTTGCCGTGTTGTGCTTTCGTACCGATGCTATGGCAATCCAAAATGGTAGGACTGATTAGACCTCATAGTCAGATGGAACATAAAGCGTAACGCTAGGTGTCAACGAATGATTGTCAATAGTGGCACACTGCTGATACATGGACATGTTTCCCAAACAGTTACCAGTCGAATTCCAGCAAAATCCTCACTTCCACTGATCAATTATGATCACTTATTTCATCCTTCCACTCCACCCCTTCTTCTACTCCGGTGTGCTAACAGATTTAGACGACCTAGCACCATGTTTCCCTTACATCTTCATTACTGCACAAGCACAAGTCTCATCTCAACGACCAATCACTATGCAGTAATCGCAGCACACGAATGGTAGTCAATGCTTCTGCATTACGGAGTACTCTTACGCCGGGCTTCTAGCACTGCGAATGGCAAGGCTTTGATCATTCACACATCCGTATTGGCCATGGTACCGTCATATTACAAGAAGGGAAATCAGAGAGACTGGCGCGTACGCATTGATAATCCTAGTCTGTCTTTCTGGTTTGGCCTTTACCTTGCAAGACTTGAATAGGCAAGACTCTGACTTTCTATGTACGTGCCAGCAACATTCAATTTCTGCTGCACCGCTTTCCACTGTTCCACGCGCTACGCTACGCTCCACCACAAAAAAAGCATCACAGTGAAAGTACGGCAAACATCCCCGCTCCCTATCGTGTTGCCCAGGTGCCCTCGTCAGATTGGTAGCTCATGGATTGTGTTTGCAGCACTCCTTGTATGTAATTCGATACAAATCAATTTTCTATATAGCATCGTGACTCTACCAACGAGGAATAGGAATGTACATAACATGTATCAGTGAACGAACGCTTCGGACCATTCGGTAATGTTATCATTGACCTTCACGAGGAAGAATGGGTACAAATGAAATACGAAGCCCGAAGGAGTAATGGTACATCGAGCTAAAACCCACGCCAATCTGTCTGTTGGAATTTTAGTCAAGTTTATAGATCAACTTATCGATTTGCCAAATCGAAAGGGAAAAGGCCAGTTTGATAAAATGTCAATCCATTTCCATCCCAAAAGCCAAGAGCTGCATATCTCCCCAGACACGAACAGAACACCAGGTCTGGACCCGACCACTTCTTTAGATATATTTCATTCAATATATGTTGCCACTTTAAAAGCTAGGAAACCAGCTTGCCTGTAGCCAATCAAACAGGCCACCTCAGTCGAAAAAGAAGACAAAACGTATGCGAGGCAATCAAAAGGCAATGATGCGGAGCAAAGAAGGAAGAGTAAAGAAGGCGTAACCGATAGATAGATAGATACATTTCCCATTTGTGAGTTTGTGAGTTTGATTCAAAGACGGCCAAAAGCAGCCTCAATGAAAACATTTAGATGAATTTTTCACACGCAGACCCTCCCTCCCACCTCAAACCCATACGATGTACAAATTTCGTTATTCATTCCATCGACCAAATACGGGCTTAGCTTGCTTGCTTTTTGGGAGGGCATATATGATACCTACATGCCTAGATACTTCCTACATACCGGCACTGTACACAACTGACTGACTGACTGGCTGGCTGGCTGGCTGGCTGGCTGGCCTTAGTTTCGCTTCGCCCTCCCTTTTGAAAAGCTTGGAAAGTTGTTTTTCTCTCCCAGACTCCTTCCAAGTTCCCATCCTAACCCCGATCCATTTAATTCATGCCATACACACGTTTGATAGGTGGTCTTTAGCATCCCTGCTCACAATCCCCGGTATCCCTAATTATCATCATCATTATACAATCCTGGCCGATTGATACCTTTTTGCTTCGTGCTGTGTACACTTTTTTACATTGCACTAGCTGGGAAGCTAGCAGCCCTAGCACCACGCCCTTTTCCCCTAATGTGCATAGATAGCTACTAGGCTGGTACAATTTATAATTATTATTGTGTCTAACAGACAGAACCGACCAATTTGGAATCTCTCGTGGGAAAAGGATCCTTCCTTTCTTCCTTTCTTCCTTTCTTTCGTTGCATCTTGTTTCTTCTTGCAGGCAGAGGCAGGTGTTCTGGCTCTGCCCCAAAAATAAAATAAAAACTCCTTCTAAAACAAATAAATTGATTTTATTTCATCTTCTCTATTATCCTAGTCATACATCCTTCCCTTCCAACCTAGGTTTGAAGTGGTGTGTTTTCTCAAACTATCTTATCCACATTCACTCAACTACTTACTCCTCCCACACACTCTCTCCCTCTCTCCTTGTACCTGGCTCCTTTGCCTGTGACATCAATGAATGAATGCTTCATCAGCCTCCACTTTCTTCTAGCACCACACTCTCAATTCCATATTTCCATTTTCATAACCCTTTGTCTTTCGTACCATACCAGACAAGATCTATCCCCATACGACACCATCCCATCCCATCCCATCCCATACCAATGATACTATAATCATTGCGTATCCCGTATCTAATACAGATTCAACACTAGTTGATTCTTTTACATATTGGTCGGTATTGTACCTAAGTATCATTCCGATATTTCACATTATTCGTTCCTTCTTTCATAGTCTCTTCTCTCTTGGTCCAACGTCTCCAATTTTATATCCATACATTATTTGTTATAATTGTTTCCCATTACTTCATTCACATTATCAGGAAGCTCAAATTCCTAATATCTCACTCATATATCTCCCAGCTCCTAAGACACCTTTTCTCTATCTCACTTCCCTTTCCTGCCTTGACATCTACTCATCAAGCCAAAGTTCAATATTGTGTGCCTTGTCTTTTGCTACTCTCAAAGTGTCGACCCGTTTAGGAAAGTTTCCTCAATATCGACAACCAACTCCTTCCTCATTGAAGGAAGATCAATTCGGCTCATACACTATTCTACAGTCGAAAGATCGGCAGCGGCCTACTAGCTATCTTCTCGGCTTCGCTCATTTCAAAATATCTAATAGTCCGTTCAATCTCTGTACGTCAGGATTAGACGAACTTTCCATGGCTTCACGGATAGCCCAATCCTAGCTTTGATAGTTCATCTTCACCTTCGACTACCACTGGTAAAACTCATAGCAGCTACATAACGCGTCTCGAAACCCCGTTGAAGATAGTTGCTATCTGATCCGAATACTCGAATCTCATAGATACCACTTTATCTCGAAACCTCTACCATCAGCAATCCTGATTTCTTCAAGAAAAAGCAGCCCCCCTTCGAAAGTTAACATACACGTTCATTCCCAAATGCATCAGACTTCAGTTAGACCGGCTCCGTTCAGTTTTCTTTTACCTCCTACACCACAAACTCCCTTCGGAATCGATCGTCGGAAGGACGTTGGTTTTTCCCTACCACTCCCACAAATAACTCGGTCAAGATATATAGAAGCTCCGGTCAGAGTTGGGCTTCGAACACCACCCGAAGACGATATGCACGCAACATATCCAACTTCTCAATATCACAACTATAAAAGTCGGCAGAATGAAGATTACCCAGCGGCAGGTAATGTTGGCAGGGCGAACGATTACGATAGATCAGCTAGTCAATCGCGAAAGCCTTCATTAATCCAACAAGTGCCAGAAGCTCACATTGATAGCGCGATAAAAAACACAGAGACCTCGCAGTCTGAGTCGTCTTATAACTGGCCACCAGTAAAAGAAACCCATCAATCTCAATCTACTGCCCTGTCTACTCTGGAGTCTGAATCTACTCGAAAGCCGCAAGCAAAAAAGCCATCAACTACAGATACTATTCATCCCAGTTTGCAGATACCAAAATCAATAAATGACAGCGGTGGAAGTTTAGCCGAATTTGCAGCACAGGTAATTCATAACTCTTAATAATTCTACTCCGATCATGTTAAGATCTGACTTTGCTAGATTACCTGTTTGTTCTGGTTTGAGTCTACCGATACTTTGAAGAGGGCGGAAAATTCGTGGGTGGGATCAACGACAACAGAAAGGCTCCGTCCAGAAGCCTTTCCATCCGTTGGGTTCACAAAATGGGTTGTTACGATTCTCATGACTACGCAGGTGTCACAAAATGTCATATTGTTGGCACTACTTTTCATCTACCGCCTGAAATCCATCAACCCAGCAGTCAAGGGGCGAAGTGGAAGCGAATATAGACTCTTAACAGTGGCATTGATGTTGGGCAACAAATGTGAGTGAAAAAATTTGTATAGAGTGTGAGAACCCTTGCTTACTAGAAAACAGTCCTCGATGATAATACATATACCAACAAGACATGGGCTGAAGTTTCGGGAATTTCCGTCACTGAAATCCATATCATGGAAGTCGAATTTTTGAGCAATATGCGCTATAGTTTACTCGCGACTGAAGAGGAGTGGAAGGAATGGCAACAGAAGCTTGGAAAATTTTGGAGTTTTTGTGATAGAGCAACAAAATTGTCACCTCCACCCATGTACCAACCTAATCTCCCTTCACCTCCTGCATCGATGCAAGCCTCGCCTCCCACACGAACAAGTCAATACACATCCTCGGTTGGACCAAACAATCTTACTCCACAGTGGCCTGCTAGCAATAATGTCGCTCAGTTGGTATCGCCATTAACGACTATTTCGACTGCTTCAGACCAAGATTACCGCCTGAATTCAAGGAAGAGGAGTTTCCCGGATGAGGTTGAAGAACCTGTGGCAAAGCGTGTATCCAGGTCAACTATCTCAACACCCAGTGATCTTGGGAATTTTAACATGGCTCCTAGACCTCGTTTACCACCAGTACCTAATTTAACGATCTCGACAAGTCAGGCAATGAATGGGTACAACGGACTTCCGAGCTTTTCTCAAAACGCACCACTTTTACCTCCTTTGCATGGCAATCGAGCCATGTCCACAGTCTACCCTACCACTCCAACTTATCCACAACCTATTTTAAATCACACCTCTACTGGAACTCAATCTAGTGGGCCACAAATCACTCCTTATCAACACGGTAATCAAAGCTTTGGAACACCATCTCGCCAACGTAGTCCTCATTCAGCCGTTCAAGAACTACTTGCAACAGTGCCTTCTCCGCTCAATGCATCCTTTCCCGGAAACTCTGGTCACATCTCACCGTCTGTTTTCTATCAACAGCGAAACTCGCCTTACAAGCCGATTCGTCACGTGAATACTCTTCTCTATCCACCACCCACTGCTTCCATGCACGATTATAATGTAAACACAAATCACATACATTATCAGCCATTGGGTAAAAGACATGATTACCGATCTGGCGTGGTGCCTGGATATGGTCATCAATCTAACAACCAATGGCCTGTACTACCTCAACCCAATTTTTACGGAGTATAAACTCCAACTTTTTCAATTGATACTAGCTATGTCGAATATTTTCCAATGTTTCCAAAAACAAAAAGAGTCGAAATCACCCTTGGAAGAAAGGGAATTCGCATGATATGAGCATTTTAGCCGGGGCGTTTGTTTTTTTGTTTTTCTCTTTTTTTCTCGTTTTTTCCTTTGGGGTCAGCGAGGCTACATTGCATATTTATTAGCAAGCAGCTGTTATACCATTATTTGCATGCATTAAGACTGGTGTTTTGGGAGTCCCTTAAATAGGGGGACATTGTATTTTTTAGTCGGAAATTTTTGACGTTTTTTCCTCATGAAGAACGGATTCGAGATAGGCAAGATGATATTCTGATGTATGGAACTATGTTAGATCGGTGGAGGGTTATGATCAGTACAAGACGGAATCAATGGTATTAAAGGGGGAGGGTAGAATGTATTGGGAACTTCCTCTCATGAAACAAAAGGCTTGTTTGAAGAGATGGATTGGTGACGGAAACCTGGAATACCATAGCTTGGTTGATACATGGACCTTGAATATCCTTACCGTACAGTCCACTTAATGGATGGGTCAGGTCAGATATACGGCATATAGCGTGTGCGTTGCTTTACTGGTTTATTCTAGTGTGTGTGATGCACAACCTCGTCTGCTGGGTACTGTGCGTCCTAGCAATTGGGGGAACATCAAGAAAAGAGAAATATAATTGAAATAAATATTGATACCCCCAAGATTCGTTGCATATTCTATTCTACTTTACCTTTGTCAAGTTTGATGTCTGATGTCGACTGTGGACTTGACAAAATACCCGTGTGTCTCTAGGGGATACGTATGCTTATGATTCGAGAACGCTTCAGGAAGCGTAGCTTTGAGGTTGGATTTGGATTTGGGTATATGTTACCGTTCTTACTCTTGCTCTTGAATTTCGGATTAGTGAATGCTGAGAAACGTGAGATGGGTATTTGAAATTAATTATCATGATGTTATTATGGATGACTTGGGGGGAATGGGTAATAAGTAATGAGTAATGATATCCAAGGAGAATCATTGTTTATACCTCACGATTTCACATCACGTGATATGGAGACGGAGAGATGGAGAGATCTATATCGATTCAGGTGAGAAGTTTCGCAGGCTGGTATCTGGTAGAGTGAGGAAGAAAGGAATCTGGGTGTGTTGCGTTGTTGCTTGCGAGCTGCGTCGGGTAGGGTAGGGTAGGGTAGTGTAGTGTAGACGGGGAGGGCGGGTAGCGCAGATGGGGAATATGATGTGTATTTATATGTGTGTGTATGTGTATGTGTATTTGAAAAGTTGAAAAGTTGATAATTTGATGGTTTGAAAATGTGTATTTGGTTATTGTTGTTAATGTGGACTTGGTCTTACTTACTATGCTTGCTTGCTTGCTTGCTTGCTTGTGAGGAATTTGGGGGGGTTGGATTGGGAGTTTGGAGTTTGGATTGGGATGAGTGGTGGATGGTGGATGGAAAAGGGGGGGTGGTTGATGGAATAGGTGGAAAAGGAGTAAAGAGAAGAGAAGAGAAGCTTCCAGGGCTCTTGAGGATTGAGATTCAAAAGAGTTGTTGTTGATGAGGGGGAGAGAAGAATTCTTTTTCTACGCAAAGATTTCAAAGATTTTGGAGATCTCGGAGCTAGGATTGGGATTGGGATTGGGATTGGGATTGGTGCTACTGCTGCTGTTCTTTATTTATCTTGGGAGTGGAAAATCTTGATGTGCTTTTTATGGATGCATAGTATAGTAGCAGGTATATATATACATGTGCATCTGATACGCTGTCTTGAACCTCTCCTACCCCAGAGGTATAGGAATATGCTCAGCTAGCTAGGATGCAACTCATAGCGCCTGGAGATGACAATTTTTATTTTACAGTAGACTATCTGTTTCGCGGAGCTGTTTGAATGCGATCTTTCTCCTCCTCCTACGTAACTTTCAGGGTGAACGCGTGTTTTTCATTCGAGAGCAGCGTTTTTTGGTATGGTATGAGAGATGCTTGAGGGATCTCTGTTGTGCTGGGCTGTGTTGTGCTGTGTTATGCTGTGCTGTGCTGTGGTATGATTGATGAGGAGATGGGTTGGTTTGTTGTGTTGTATTGTTGCTTTGTCTATGGATGATGGGTGATGTAGATGACGGAAACCATATTAGATTCTGTACTTGTACTCTTCACCTACTTCATGAGCGCGCGTGGAAAATTATATCATATTACATCATACAGTATCACGTTCGCCTGGTTCATCTATCTTGTTAACACCTCGTGCTAACATTATCGATTAAAGAATATGATATCTGATCATTAGTATCTGGAGTTTTTTCCTTGACTACAATTTTCCCTTCTTCTTCTTCTCACAGACATTTAATCAGTATACACCTGCAAGGAATGCGTAAATAGGAGTTTAAAAGACTGGTATATCATATGCGTATTGAAGATTGGGTATTATTGACTTTGGGCTTATGGGGTTTCGGGAATAGCGAGTGGGATTGAGAGTTTAGGGCTCTGATATTTGACGGTTTGGCATGCATGCTTTACTTGATTTGGTGACTGTGGTTTTGTTGTTGGTATGGCTTGTAGTGCTCTGGTTTAAGGCATGGGTAGCAGGAAGTCCGGAGTTAGAGATTGTGTAATGGGGATGGTTGGTGATAGATTGTGTGAAGTATAGAGAGTATATATGTGAGATATTTGTTGTTCTTGATATTGAATACATTGCTTCCTTATGTGTTAATTTGATATGCGAAAATATAGATGCATTCATGTATGTTACATCAGATTTATACCACAGTTTGGCAAGAAGAGTAAATGTGTACTTGTAGTTTGATATACAAATATTTTCATACACGTTCCCCGACAAGCTACTGTTTACAGGATCTCTTTCCTCTCATCTATTTGGCATGGGATCACCTAATAGGATAACACCACTATCATGTCATTTTGATAATCCATGATTTGGTACGGAAACTTATATGTTGTCGTACAATGTATATCTAGATAGATATATACCCCGGGTTTTCCCTTGATTGAGTACAGGTTGTATTGCATGTACAAGTTTCTCTGGTTCTTCCTGCTAACAAGTGATAGTACTATAAATTAAATCCAAAAATTCTATGTATGCTATGTACTTGGAATGAGAAGTGTCAAATATTGTATCTAATTCGACCTGCGTGTGCTGAAAGATTGTACTTGACTTCAGAGCCTCAAGAATGGCTGTCGGTAGCGACTTAAAATAGTGAAACGAGTTGCATCAAATGAACATGGTCCATTAACAAGACAAATTTCGAATACAACATACTAGAGCTTCTCATCGTATACAATTTCATGAGATATAGACTATCATTGCTGTATATAGATATACTTAAGCTGGATCCAATGCTATTCAAGGAAAGTATTTGTTGAACATTGACACGTTCCACCATGCTTGCTATTTTCTCCCAGTCATGCTGAATGCGTATAGTCTCACTTAAGATCTAAACGCCATGAACTTACATGAATAAGATAGGACAGGTAGCCTCGCCATTGATAGTCTGCGTGTGGAGGAAACAGGGAGAGTGAGACTACAATGAAAGCATGGATCGCTTGATACATGTCAGCTGAAATTGAAGGATAAGGAGCGGGAACCCGAGTCAGGCTGCAACGAGAGTAAGAAAGCTGATGAGCCTTCTTTACCCTAAATAGAACAATCCAGCTTTGATATTGTTCTACGGGCTTACATGACTCTTACAGCAAACTTAGCGAACGCTACCAATGAATGCATCAATATCCAAGGTCATATCTTCATCCCAAAAACAGATTATTTTGCTTGATACGATCTGACCATTGCCAAGGAAGATGGCGTGTAGTACTAAAGGCTGAAAATAGATTATCGGAATCAAATGGATATTCTCCGAGTCCCAGGGACCGGTGAGGTGGCTTGAGGAGATGTCCTTGATTGTAGTTTCAGATGTGATGTTTGAGGTTAGTGGGTCTGTCAACTTGTTCGTGATAGATCGCCGATATTTCCATAGGCCAGTATGAGGGGTTGTTGTGCGAATGAGATTTCTCGAGTGTAAAGCCGGGCCGGGAAGGGATCGAATGGAATAGAGTGGTAAGCATGCGGCATGGAGATGGAGGGGATGGTGTGGTTTCGAATGCGGAGATGAAGATGCAAGGCAGCGATTGGAGAAATGTTCTTTTGTTGAGATAGCGAGACGCAAAGCATACTCACGCAGATTGAATGAGGGGTCATGCATGAGAAAGCATAGAGAGGTAGCTAAAGTAAGTAATACATACGAAGAAGGTCGGTGCATCATCTTCTCTGTATCAAAAAAAACTTTGGTGTTATATGGGTGGACACTGACGAAGATTGGATGGAATGACTGTGTTTGCATATCCGAAGTTTTATCCCATAACTCACCCGCAACTCATCCGTCTTTCACAGACTCCCGAGACTGTCAGACCCCTCGAGTCTTGGAAGATTAAGCTTTGGATTAGGTTTGTTTCAAGATTGTGTGTTCAGATTATATTTTCCGATTTGAGTAGAAAGATATATTGCGATGTGCGATTTTGAGAGATACGATGAAGTCATCACGGTGATCAACGTTTCCTATCTTCATGTTGAGTGCGATTAGTCCGTTACCCCTGAATCAACCCCTGTGAGATAATTCAGAAAGAAGTCTAAAGTATGTCGGTACATCAACGGCACAATACCACCTTTGATAATGAGGGATAAATGATGATGATTGTTACGTGGCTTGAGGCTTGGTGGGTGTGGATGTGAGTGTGGATGTGAGTGTGGATGTGAGTGTGGATGTGAGTGTGAGTGTGAGTGTGAGTGTGAGTGCGAGTGTGAGTGTGAGTGTGAGTGCGAATATGAATGTAAATGTGTATGTGTCTGTATGTGTGTGTGTGTATATATGCTTACTTACACATTGAACAATGACACGTATATTTAATATAATTTATAAGTTTCAACTATCTCGCCTTCCTGACTTACTGGCCAGATCCTCCGAATGGTTACGCGGCTTTCAAAGTTTGTACGTATATTCGCTCTGCATGTCGACGTAAGTATTCAGAATGAAACTTCTCGTGAGTGGGGAGAATGTATACTTTGATGGGAAGGAGAGGAGAGTTCGAGTGGAGGGCGGAGAAAACGTGGTCTGAATATTGGCTGGAGACGCTGCGTTCCCTTGGTGGCGATAGATGGATGTCGATGATAGATTAAGCACATGTATAAAGTAAAGTCTACGTACCTGCCTAGGTAGTAAGATCTGCACGTGATAGCATCATCTCTGTGGAATTGCATTGGTTGGAATGTTTTGAGGGATTTCCTCGGTTTGTGACTGGATGAGACGGACGGGAAAGTTGAAACAAAGTTCGTCTTGATCGAGTAGATAGGTAGGTAGGTAGGTAGGTAGATCATGATTGTTTCCGTGCCATTTTGTGTTCCCAACTTTGATGATATCTAGATGGTAGATGGTAGATGGTGGGTAGGTAGTAGATAGATGGTAGATAGTAGATAGCACAGATAGATAGCACAGAGATAGATCATAGGTCTCAATGAGACACAAGAACAGATCCTCTGTATCTCATAATTCGTTGACTAGCAATTGGCCTACCTCTGGAGACTCTTATGCTTGACCTCTCCTCGCCTGCTAACAACAAGTAGTCTTACTTTACGACACAATACGATACCATATGACACGACACGATACAATCATACAATAATACAATACGACCATGAAACTGTTAGTTAAACAGCTACCTTTCACAGCCTCCCATCCATCATGTCTAATCATATTGCTGTTCCCATTGTAGAATCATGAACAATTCGAGGGTTCCTTACTAACGCCCCCTTTCCCCCTTCTCTCTTGCTCTCTGGCTGGTTTCAGCTGGTTATTCTTTCCTGCCATTCTTTCTATTCCTTCTACTCTTTCCTCCACTCTTTCCTCCGCTTCCCGGCACTTCCCAGCACTTCCCAGCACTTCCAGCACTTCCTTGACTTCTTGAAGATTATCTACAGGGATGATTCGTCACTGAATTCGGCCCATTCCCACCGTTTTAGTGTCAAAGTCTTCACGACGCATACAGTAATACCAGTACCACAGGCCTTACATCGCCATGGTTGGTGGTTGTAATGATAAGCTTGTCTTGGAGGAAAGAATCACCCAATCCAACCCAGGCCAGGCCAGTCCAGTCCAATCCGATTGACGAATCAGATAAATGAATCAAAAGAAGTCCAAAAGATATAAAGATAGAGAGGATTCAGACATTCTCTGCCAACCACTTGCTTTGGGGATTTTTGGATAAGAGAGCAAAGAGAGCAAAGAGAGCAAAGAGAACGAGAAAAAAAGGTTTACTCGGATTCATTTTATTACGAAAAAGGATCAACAATAATAAGAGGTCGATCAACGACAGTGCAAAGTATACCTCCATCTCTCTCTATGCCGGTTGTGCCTACGGTTGTGCCTATTCATTTTGAATAATTGTCTGCCAATTAACTTTCGAAACTTGGTACGAGAAATATATATTGGATAAAACCCATTCGTTCTCTTACTCCTTTTCTTCCAATCCACTCAAAAGACTGTCCTTAACCTTTACTCTCAAGTTATAAATATCTCTCCTACCTTACTTCAGGTTGACTATCGAATCAAGGCTCATCGTTTTTTCTCTCAATCACTTCTAGTCGCATATCGAACGCTAGCTATCTGTTGGTTCCGCAATCCATTATCAAACACGCCTATGTGCGTTACCATCTTGGCACTGAACTGATTACCCAGAAATTTCCTGGAGGCCGGCCTATCCAGCGACCAGAACCTCTTGACGAGATCATTCCACGATACGGTCAAAGGCAATTCTCGGATAAGGGTCGAGTTCGTTCGGAGAGTTAAGATATTGTGTAGCAATTTACTCGACAGATACAAATTCTGTCAGTTTGCGCAAAGATGTTGACCTTCAGAAGAGCTTTAATAGCTGCGGCTTTCTTCCTTACCATGGTCTTTCTGGTAACACGATCACACAATCAGCCTACATCAAACGATATATTATTACAAGATACAGGTGTACCAAAATCAGGAGAGAAGGATGAAGCGGATTTAAAAACAAAGCCAGGCTCATCAGCCTCGACGAATGCGGTTCCATCTACACCAAACAAAAATACTCAAGTTTCCCAAACACTATTACAAGATTTGTCAAGAGCACCTTTAAGAGAAAAGCTCGCATATCAATTCCCATACGACGTAGAGACGAAGTTTCCGGCATACATTTGGCAGACATGGAAATACACACCAGCATCTGGAAATTTTGGAGAAGCTTTTCGTCCTGCGGAAGCAAGTTGGTCAGAAAAGCATCCGGGATTCGTACACGAAGTTATCACAGACGAAGTCGCAGTCCATTTGTTAAAGCATTTATATGCTTCTGTGCCAGAAGTTTTAGAGGCTTACAATTCTTTGCCTATTCCTGTTTTGAAGGCCGATTTCTTCCGTTACCTAATTCTGCTGGCCAGAGGTGGGATTTACTCCGATATTGATACTCACGCCTTGAAACCTGCCCCGGAATGGCTTCCTGAGAGTGTGCCACGCGAAGCTATTGGATTAGTAGTTGGCATTGAGGCGGATCCAGATCGTCCAGATTGGCAAGAATGGTACTCTCGAAGAATTCAGTTTTGTCAATGGACAATTCAAGCAAAACCTGGACATCCTGTGCTCCGCGAAATCGTTGCCAATATTACTCAACAGACTTTGGACATGAAGAAGCGTGGCACTCTCAAGAAATTTGATGATAAGAATGTTGTAACATTCACAGGTCCCGCCTTGTGGACAGATACTATTTTCGACTTTTTGAACGATGAAAAATATTTTGACATGACGACAAGCAAGGGAAACATCACATGGAGAGATTTCACAGGCATTGTATCAGCAAAGAAGGTCGGTGATGTGGTTGTTTTGCCCATAACGAGTTTCAGTCCTGGCGTTGGTCAAATGAATGCAAACGATTATGATGATCCTATGGCTTTTGTGAAGCATGACTTCGAAGGTTTGTCTAGTAGATCTTTCCACAATGGACACATCAGCTAACCCAATCATTTAGGGTCTTGGAAACCTGAGAACGAACGACATGTTGGAGCAAATTAAATAGATATTCGCTTCCCGATGGCAGATACTTTTCCTTACAAAAATCATATGAGCACATAGCACATACATTAGTCGATTTCGAGCGAGCATCAAATGCATGAGTGGCACACTGACGAGCACAATGGCATGCTTTTCTTTTCTTTTTTTGTTTGATGGGAAAACATAGAACGGTTGTCCTTAAAAAAAAATACCTCTGCGTTTGCTTTTATCTATTAGCATGGAGTTTGATTTGAGATTTGGGATATTGGGATAAAGTTTCATTCTTGTTTGGATGGTTGAAGAAGGATTGAGGGGAAAGAGTGTGTATGTGGAAACAAGCCCCGAATTTCTATGTTTGGCTGAAATGCCAAAAGCAAAAGACATGGATTTTCAAGAGCTGAATTTTGTGTATTGTTGGATTTTTGCACTTCTGGATTTCCTGGGGGAGGGATGGGATAAATAGTCGAATCGCTGAAGCAAGTCGCGACTTAGGATACGGATAAAATATCTTTAATGAGTGCTCTCATCCCACAGGAGGACTCAGAAATAGGTGAAACGTCTACGGCGGTGGAGTTGTATATATATAATTGTACTATTCGTAGTGTAAATAAGGAGAAGGAATCAATAAGTCATGGATCAAGCAATCGTCATCACAACACGCCACTTTGTCTTTCCGATATAACTTTTTTGGTGCATTTTATCTCTGAGATATATATTAAATATGACATAAATCTCAGATCTAATATGTAGCCAAGACTCAGGGGTAACTTTTCCAGCAATAGGAATACTACATAGATAGATTATGGATCCATCACAGGTCAAGAAAGCGGAAGTCGCGCGGAGCTTACCCCGCCTTTCTGGACCGAGAGCTGTAGTACTTGTTGTACTTTTGTGCTTTAGTGGGACAGCATTTTACAATGTTTACACAGTGCACACATATTGGTCTGTTGCATGTATGCCATGAGCTGAAAAGCTTTGGTTTCCATTTCAGAGTAAGTGAGAGGTTTTCTTGTTTCTGATAGATGATATGGCTACTAGGATTTGTATTGCGGGAGCGAAAACAGGAACGGAAGCTAGAGCTGGAATGCGGGGGTGGAGATATGGAGATGGTTTGGGGATGAGGTTGACGAGTGAGATGGCGAGAAGCTTGGGAAGCGGAGTGAGAGTTGGGAGTGCAATGAGAATTGGAGCTGGGCTTGGGCTTGGGCTTGGGTTTGGAATGCGCTTTCAAAGGAGAGGTCTTTTGACAGAGAGTTATAGTGCTGGACCTAACGAGGTAATTGGGTTGATTTCTTCTCCTTTTCCATTCATCAATCTCCAATCTCTTATGACCACCAAGTTAACAACCCGTTTCTTTCCAGCCGCCACTTCTCCAGCATACTATCCCCCAGCATTTCCGCGGCATCGTCAACGCTCATGGCGACAATCTCGCTCTCATATCTCGCTCCCAAGATATAAAACTTACATATAGAGAGTTGGACGAGAAGAGTAATGTTATAGCATATGGGCTGAGAAATCTAGGGGTGCAGAAGGGAGACAGGGTAGCTGTTAGTCTAGGGAACGGATGGGAGTTCGGAGCAATCACTTATGCAATTTGGAAATTGGGTGCTGTATTGGTAAGTTGAGGATTATGAGAGAATCTTGGAAGAGGTAGAGATGACCCTGGAAGGTATGGGAGATGCTAATTGCGATTTAAATTAGGTACCTCTAAATCCAGCATTCAACACGAAACAAGTGGTTTCGGCATTGAACCACTTAGAGGCTTCACATCTGATAATTGGCCGTGAAACACCTTTACCGTTTAGGCCCCCTAGAGACAATACACCTTTGCTGAAAGATATCATTGGGGATCTCGGGCAACTAGCAAATGAGTGGAAGAGTGAAGCTGTTCCAAGTTTGAAGGACGTTGTTCTAGTCAACAATTCGAATGATGAACTTGCGAGTTTTCCAGCTACTATTAATTTTCAAGCGATGGTGTCGATATATGGATCAGATAAAGAGAAGGAAGTCATTCCAAATCAAGAGTTACATAAGGATGATGTAATCAATATTCAATTCACATCAGGTACAACTTCGACTCCTAAAGCAGCTTGCTTGACCCATCATTCAATTCTCAATAATGGCTATTTTATCGGCTCTCGTATGGCACTCACACCATCAGATATAGTATGTTGTCCACCCCCTTTATTTCACTGCTTCGGTTCTGTCCTAGGGTATATGGCAACCGCTACCCATGGCAGCACAATTCTGTTTCCTTCTCCTGCTTTCAATCCTTCGGCAACCCTTCTAAGCATTCAAGAAAACAAAGCTACAGCCCTTTATGGAGTTGCCACTATGTTTCTCGCCGAACTCGAACTTCTTTCTACTGGTACTATTCCTCATACTGGCTTTGAACATTTACGCACAGGTATCGCAGCTGGTTCTTCCGTTCCTACCTCCTTGATGGAAAAGCTTCATAAACAATTAAATCTTACTGGGTTGACAATTTGTTATGGGATGACAGAAACGAGTCCAGTCTCTTGTATGACGACTCCAACTGATCCGATGGAAAAGCGAGTGGATAGCGTGGGAAAGCAGCTACCTCATGTGTCTACTAAAATTATCTCACCCTCCGATCCCAACAAAGTTCTGCAAATAGGTCAACGCGGTGAATTGGTCGTCTCGGGATATTTGGTTATGAAAGAATATTATGCAGATCCAAATCGCACCGCAGAAGTTTTGATCACTGACAAAGATGGGAAGGTTTGGATAAAGACAGGTGATGAAGCGAGTATGGATGAAGAAGGATATGTAAAGATTACAGGAAGAATTAAAGATTTGATTATACGGGGAGGAGAAAACATCCATCCGCTTGAAATCGAGGACTGTATCTTTGGTATGGAAGATGTGAGGGAGGTTAGCGTGGTTGGAGTTTCCGATCACAAATATGGAGAGGTAGTTTGTGCGTGGATTGTACCTAGGCAGGGTGTGAGTCGATCGTCGGATGATGCGGGGGTGGTGAATGATATTATGAGTTGGGAAGCTTATGAGAAGCTCGTGAAGGAGGGAATTAAAGCGAGCAACCATAATGAGAGCTCAAAAGCCGAAACCGAAGCTAAAATCATAGAGGGGGAAAAGGGGCCAAACCCAATACTCACTAAAGAAGCAATTCGATACCATGTGAGGACACATTTGAGTGGGCATTTGGTTCCGAAATATATCTTTTGGATGGATGAGTATCCGAAGACGGCTAGTGGGAAGATTCAGAAGTTCAAGTTGAAGGAGAGGGCAGAGTGGATTATTGGGAGCGGAGGGGAACAGTAAGACAGTGGTTGATTGATAGAGTAGACATATATCTGAATTCGGAAAACGAAATTAGAATCATGGCTTTGTGTACTCCTCCCAATCTCGACGCATGCACACAGAGTCTTTAATTACAACCCCTCCTCCCCGAGACAGGCTAATCTCGAAAGTATGCAAATCTGTAACGATTAAAATTCAGTCTACCAATGTGATTCGATTTGTCTCCCTCATTCATTCGAAGATAAATATACACACTCGACAACTTGTCTACGTGAAACCATACATCTTCTTCTAATCCATACTTGACGATATCTCATCTGTAGGTTGCGTTAACATGTGTCTTTTTTATTAGTTTTTTTCTCTCTCTCGATTCTTTTGCTCTCATGAAGCGGAATATGATAATGATCAAAATCGGGAACGGAGATAATGGTTCACAGGTTGCACATACGAAAGTTCAGCTTCTGAGTGATTGTGTATGAAATCCTTTCTTCCCTTTGGGGTTTGAGCTAGCTGTAGTTTTATTATATTACTAAATTGCTAGGGGAATCGGTTGAATAAGTAAGGAGGGAAATCAGTCAGTAGGAAATGGGAAAAGGAAAAAGGAAAAGGGAAGATAGGAACAGGTAAGGAGAGAAAGAATAGGAAGAATAACATCTAGCAATTATCTAAATGCAAATTGTTAAGGTTAATATAGATATGGATACAGAGTCAAGAGGCTCACATAGACACACAGATCAAACCAAACCGTCCATCCAGTCCAATATACCAACCCAACCCATCCCATCCAATCTCCATCTCGCCAAAGCACATCTACATCGTTCAGGCATTTCGGCATCGATCACGTGCACAATTGATATATATTTCCCATCATTGATTTCGTGATCGTATGAATTAATCAAATTCCTAATTCTCTTAGTGTTTTCTTTTCAATGGGAAATGTTACTGGCCTAGAGAGAAGGTTGGAAAGGACATATATATGCGATCGTTGCCTGTGTGTTGGCCTTGTGACAGAAAAAATGTGTGCCTGATTATTGCCTGCACTATCGTATGGCTGCGGAGAATAAAAACAGGCAGGACGGATTTACCTTGTCAACGAATGGCGTGTGCATATATGATTCTGGCACTAGGTTATTCAAAGTTTATAACAATCATAGTAATTATGTAAGTAATAACTATGGAATCCGAATCAAATCATGAATAGGATAATGTGACTAGTGGGATAAGATACAGTAGTCAGCCGAGTTATTTCCAGGTATGTAGTCACAGCATTGCAGTGTTTCAACTGATTGGTCGCCGATTCTGATAATGCTTAGTAATCATGACTTCATCAACTTGCAATTGAACATCATTTATGATTTGTCGCTTTCCTCAGAACAATCTATACCACAATTTTTTTGAAGCAACGCATATGATAACGGTAAGACAATGGCCAGTAAATCACTGACCATCTGGCAGTAGATGTGCGTGGAATACTGCGCACCCCCATCTGCCTGAAGTTGCAGAAGAAAATCTGCCTGCGAGTCGATATTCCAGCGAAGAACCTCCAGTCCATGGTACGTCTAAGGGTGTGGCATTCTATCCACAAAAAGGAACAAGATTCTATCTTATTACATAAAGTACAACAAACAGAGAACGCAGATCTAAGAGACCAAAGCAAGTGCGCCACCAGCGACTCCGTGAACATCAACTTTGCAATCTTCTCCTCCATAGAATTCAAAGCTTCAGAGGCTCTCGCAGACGACGCACACTGAAAGTCTCATAACGAAATGTTGTTGCAAGCCGGTAAAAAATTTGACGACTGAAAAGAAAATTTAATACACATACTTGATTATGAAGACGGGATAGTTGATTTCCTCGACCGGCTCTCTAAGTGGAACAAGATGGATGGGCTAGCAGCTCTTAAAAAATGATCTTCTGGGCGCAGCTACACACTCTTTTGGCGAAGCGCAAAATTCTCGGCGATTCAGGTCATTGCCTAGAAGATGTAAGGAGAGTGCCCGACAAGGCTGATGATACTGGTTGTATCTCTAACTTATATGCCCAGGTGTACTAGACGATTCACGTACTACGAGTACCTCCACCGCTTACTTGAAAATAGTTTCCAGTATATTTACAGATTTTGCCCGATACAGCCGCCAGACAGTATGAATGATCCTTTTCATCGTGCAGGAAAGACTACATACCTTTGAGAGGTAGAGTAAGAGCGTATCCTTGTGAGTCGGCAAGAGATGTACATGGCTTTTTTGGCACGGACTGCCTCGGAAAGGAATATGCAAAAATACGCAGAACGATTAAAGAAGACGACAGGAGACACGATCACATACACAGATAGATATACGACACGTAGCAAAGAAGAAATTGCTGAATACGATTTCTGAACTAATGGAGCTAACAGGTGGATCTAAAGGAGGTGAATGATTACACAATATCTACAAACCATACTGAGAAATTGATATTCAAAAATATAAGAGTATAAAGCTGAAATTTATAGAAAGAGATTTATTTCTGGTGTATGATTCAGCAGCGAGTAAAGTTGATTTGACCACTTCCTTTTCAGCGGGCCGGAAAACACTGATTGCTTCTCAAGAAAAAATTACAGCTAAACAGTTTGGAATTTCAATGAAACGCAGTATATTTTGGTGCACTTTATTCAAGTGGACGTTGTACTGAAGACTTTTTCTAGAACTTCGAATCGGTAGAGCAATATCGCTACTCCTTTAGTGTTCACTCCTAGGAATCTAATATTTGACTTTCCTCTTCAACAACTTCGTGTGTTAGTCGTAGATGATAAACTTACTTCCTTGAAAGACTCCGCAACACACGATCAAGCATCTCAGTAAACGATACAAGTGTATGGGCTAAGACCAGAAGCGTATACAACTTTCCTTGCCAACCATAGTATCATGGCAATATTTAGATAACCAAACGAGGATATTGTTCGCTATTTAATGAGAAGTATGATTGCTTCTAATAATGTGCGTTCATTGGCAATATCTCTTAAAAGAGTGAAGCTGAAAAACAGATATTCGCAACAAGCCTGTCTCAGCAAGATTCTATTCTATATTTCCGTTGGTCTCTACAGTATCTGCAGTTTTCTTTGAGTTTGTTTTGAAGACTTCGATATACATCGAAATCATCAAGATTTGTTGAAGCATCTATTTCAAGTCTTCAAGTGGACTATTAAAAGATACTAGCAAAGCTTAATCGTATGAGGCCTACGATTTTTGGCGAGAAGACGAATATTTGTCTTCTGTGGGAGGGAGTAAGCAAGGAAAAGGGGATAAATTTTTTGCCAATATTGGAAGATTCTGGTCCTGGAAACGAAAGAAATCCTACCATTTGACCAGCTCGTCCGTCCTTCCTGAATGGATTTCTCAGCGAGGAGATGAATCCGCTACGTGCCGTGAGCGCTTAGGGCCTTCTCTTTTACTTAATTCTAGTATGTAGACTGATGATTCCTGTGAATGCAGACAATGGTTTATAGAGTGTGCAGGGTGTTGATATTATAATGTAAGAGGAAAAGGCTTGGTCACATGATAGCCGTGTATTCCATCCCCCAGAGTCTTTTAACCCCAGTACTTATTGTGGAGCAAATTCAGAAAGCCGTTGGAGCCCAACGACGACTCGACCCATGTGCCTGACCACGTAGCCCTTGCACACAAAGCTCATCACAGCCTTATCTCTCAAATTATCTTCTCTATAAAGACTCCAGGCATTCCGCAATCTCAACACATCTAGTCCAGTAGCATATTTTCGTGAAACAAATACAAACCCCTCACCCACTCGCCGTATCAATAACCCACAAGTAACTGTCGATTCCCACAGGCGGGATCGTAAATCATCGCCAACTGCCCACCATGTCTGGTGCTGAGGCCGCCTTTATCATTGGCGTCATTTCGAGTGTGATATCAATCATCGAGGCAACCAAAAAGGTATATGATGCCGCTGGGGATGCGAAAGGTCAGCCGGAGGCATTTCGCCAGGTAGCTGCACGCCTGCCACTTGTTATCGAGATCCTTCGCAGCGCTGAGTTGAGACTACCATCGCTCAATGAAACTGCACTGGACGCAATAGAGAATACTCTAGAGTCATGCAAGGCAAAAGCTGAAAGCCTCAACAAAATATTCCATAAGGTACTCCGAAAGAATGACGATAAATTTTTCGATCGATACAAGAAGGCAATAGGAACATTGGGGAAAACGGATAAAGTGGAATCTTTGATGGAAGGAATACTGAAGGATACCCAATTGCTTGCATGCGAGAAGCTCATGGGAATCGCCACTGAGTCTCAAGTAAACGAGCTTGAAGGGGGAATTAAAGAGATGGAGGAACTGTCTTCTCGTTCTCAGGAAAATACTGGAACCGCCGCCCTTTACCACTACGGCAGTGGTAGCAACAATGCCAACACTGGTGGAGGGGCTATGCACACTGGGAGTGGGGACCTTTATCACAACAACATTACGGGGGATGCACACTTTGGAAGTAAGAAGTAGCATGATGCCAAATTGTGCCTGGATCTAACTTTGTATTGACTAGGCAATCCATATAACCAAATTATCAATAATCACAGTATGTCTGATATGTTTGATTGTGTTTCTTAAACTTTGGTAGAGATTAACAAGTCCTTCATCTAACTGACTTTTTTCTTGTAAAATAGTAGAACATCACGTCCCACCTGGTATGTTTTTCCTCTCCTCCTCTTTTTTATGTCAATGATAGATTTATTTTTATATCACTATTGATGACTAACCATTCTTAATCACTCCACAGCCCCACTTCCTCCACTGCCTTCGAACTATGAACTTGGCTTGTGCTTTAGTGGAGCCCCGTTGATCGACAACGATATCTTTGTCGGACGAGAAATGGAACTAAAAAAAGTGGATGAATGGCTTTCTTCCGACGTCTCCGAACAAAACATTGTTGCGATTTATGGACTTGGCGGCATGGGAAAAACACAATTTAGCATCCATTTCGCTAAACGACACAGGCGTAAATATTCAGCGATTATCTGGCTGAACGCCAAAAACGAAGATACCCTTACAACAGCCTTTCTCGATTTATGGGACAATATCTCCGGCGCAGGACAGTATAAATTGCTAGACAACCAATTGGATAAGGAAATCGCGATTCGAAATATCCGAAAGTGGTTCTCCGAGCCTGAAAATAATAAATGGCTGGTAATTTTTGATAGTTACAACGACCCTCAACTCCCTGGGATACAGAACTCAAATGGGTACGATATTCGTAAATTCTTTCCTTATAAAGCACAAGGATCAATATTAATAACGACACGGTCGTCTAAAATCAACCTTGGTAAACAGTTACAACTTGGAAAGTTTGTCAATATTGATGAGTCCCTAGCTATTCTAGCGAATCACTCAGGGAAAAAAGTTACTAAAGGTAAAAGATACGAAGCACAATTACTCAAAGGCAGTCGGCTAAATGATTGTGATTTTAGAATCAGATGTTGATGCAAGGAAACTCGCAGAGCGTCTTGATGGACTACCGCTGGCGTTAGCTACAGCCGGAGCATACATCAGTCAAACAGCAGACAGTTTTGGGTCTTACATACAATTGTATGAAAATAGGTGGAACGAGTTAGCTCAGAATAGCGAGGAACGTCTAGAGTATGCAGATAGAACTCTTTACACAACATGGAACGTCTCTCTGAAACAAGTCGAAGCTCAAAATCCAGAGGCACGGCAGATGTTACAGCTATTTGCATATCTTGATAACACAGATATCTGGTATGAGCTTTTCCTAAAAGTAGCTGATTCCGGGCCAATATGGTTGTCGAATATAGTAAAGAGCAAAGTCAGATTTGATAGAGCAATGAGTAAATTGCGAGAGTATTCCCTTATTGAGGTTGAGACTGAGGGACAATCGGGACGATATAGTCTTCATACATGCGTTCATGATTGGACATTGGGATACTTGAATCTCGAGATAGACGCTGAGCTTTATTCAACAGCTATATCTATTATTGCTAGGAATACAATGTGGGATAAAGAGCCAGACTTTTGGACAAACAATCGACGACTAGGACAACATGCAACTCGATTGGATAATAAGAAATTGAAAAATTCAATTGACTGGGGAAACATCGATCCCAAAAATCTATTCACGATAGCGTATTTGAATAGCACTATCGATAGGTTATTGGAAGCCGAAGAGATGTATCAGCGAGTACTTCAAGGGTATGAGAAAGCATGGGGTCTTGAAGATGCTTCAACTCTCGGAACAGTCAATAATCTAGGTATTATTTATAAGAAGCAAGGCAAGATGACTGAGTCCGAAGAGATGTTTCAACGAGCACTCAAAGGAAAGGAGAAATTATGGGGTCCTGAACATATTTCAACTCTTAATACAGTTAACAATTTAGGTTTTCTTTATTTGAATCAAGGCAAGATGATTGAGTCCGAAGAGATGTTTCAACGAGCACTCGAAGGATATGAAAAATCATTGGGTCCTGAACATGAAAGATATAAAGTTGTAAAACAAGAAGTTGAGGCTTTACAAAGCTTAAGAAGTATGAACAATCTTCTCTTTTAGATTTATAAAATCAATAGCTAATTATGATGATAGAAATATCGACAGAGCAAAGCGATTTAACTATGTCTTCAGAAACCACAATCGAACAAGCACCAGAAATCACAGTCGAGCGAGCATCAAAAACGCCTAGCTCCCGATTTCGCAAAATCTGGAGAAAAGTGAAGCCGTATCTGGAGGAATAAGTTCATTGAGTTGCAGTCATTGGAGTTGTCACGGCGCCAACTACATGTTCTGTAGTTGCCTTCGTGCCTTAGGCACGGACCACTAGCGTGCTCTACTTCCTATAAGTAGGGCCTTACTCTTTTATAGCTCTTTTACTCTTGTAGTATAATATAAGTCTTTATTTGTATCTTAATAAAAGTTATCAATAGAAAAACAGAAAATTATATTTTGTAATTGTATTAGGAAAATAAAGATACAAAATATTCGTGTATCAAAAACCGTTTACGAAAAACGGATTTAAAGCAGCGGTGTTTGGCAGGTCTTATATTTTGAATCCGAGTCGAGAGCATCAAAAAGCGTTTGTGGTTTAGTGGTAAAATCCATCGTTGCCATCATTCGATTTCTTCTTGCGATGAAAGAGTGCGATAACAACCTCGATGGGCCCCGGGTTCGATTCCCGGCGAACGCATTGTTTTTGTTTTGTTGTGTGTGCGGATTTATCTTTTGCTTTTGTTCGGAGCGGTATATATCTCTCTCTTCTTTATTATTTTCATTTTGTCCATCGGATCTGAGCTTGTGATAACATCTTAAGTGGATAATGTATGCGTGGGACTTGTGAAGATGTAATTGGTTTAATTGACTGTGTGGGTGGCTGTTGATCTCTGAGTGAATAATTGCATTCATTCAAAATTGAATTCTGAATGTAAAGGAGAAAAGCTGTCAAGAGGAAGGGATCTTTGCATGATGGGATGGATGTATCTACAATGAGCGAGCATTCGCCTATCGTCTCTAGCAGCTAGCAAGTGACCTCCTAGAGGGGCATGAAAGAATCTGCATCGCTATTACGCTATCTTCAATGTCCTGTAGTGACCTGGAGATGTTCTCTTTGTTTTGTAGCTTTTTGGATGAATAGGTAGATAGGTGCGTGGGCGAACGGGACGGGATATACTACATTTTCAGAGATATAACTAACTGTTGTCTATGAAGGAATAAGTTGGACAGTATCTATCTATCTATCTACTGTCTATCTGTCTGTCGATTCTTATAGATGATATTTTATAGATGAGATTGAAAATCCAATGAACCTTTTTATAGAGAGAGGGAGTTGTGTGTATATCCCCCTCCTCCCCCTACTCTCAACCGATCAATAGAGATTAAGTCCATATTTTGAATTCTTTTTCATTTTGAATATTTAGAATATTTAGAATATTTAACTGAATCTTTTAGAAAGATAGAAGAGAAGAGGTTGACAAACGAGAATAGAATTACAGATTAGGTTTTGCTTGCTTGCTTGCTTGCTTGCTTCCATCTCGAGAACCAAAATCAATAAATCCAAAGATGCTTAGAGCTAGGAAAACCGATAATCTACGAGTGATCGATATCGATCGATCGATCAACGAAGACTAGGGATACTAATAAAATCTATCTCAAATATTGATTTCGAACTGATTGAAGTGAAGCAAAGCGAAGTGAGGTATATAACAAAAACCTCACCATCCAACCCACCCACCCATCTATCCATCCACATCATCTCCCATACCCAAAATTTCACTTCCCATCCCATTCCATCCCACCCCACCCCCTTTTACTTATATCCAGTGCCTAACTAACTCCCGCATACTCATATACCAAACCCTTAGCCCCGTTTTCAACACACCGTTTGTTTTACAATCCGTCAATACAAATTTCGAAGAGTACTTTCTTTGCCTTTTGCGTGGCTGCTGCTGTTGCGGTTGCTATCTTGAGTTTATAAGGAATAGTATTGCACACTTCCTCATGCTTATAAATGCAAGAGGGGAACTATATCTACCCCGAAGGAAATCCCACCACTAGATCCAATATCATTTCAATTCCTTCAAAGAAGAAAAAAAAATACACGAGGTATCTCTCCAAGATTCTATTACACGAACCCGAGCCTAACTCTAACTCTACTTTTACCTCCATCCATCTTCCTATAAATCAAATGCCGATTCTCCACCAACTATTCAAGATATCAAATTCCACCTCGTGGCACCTCGTGGATAGGAAACCGAGTTTATACTACAATCCCAGAATTCCCATTCCAAGTCGCGAAGTTACAATATGAATCACTGTAAAAAAACATCAATCTGTAACAACCTAACAGGAAATTCCATATAACCACAGCGTCTCCCTCATTTGTATCTCGAATCTATTCTCTTCCTCTCTCATTCTTGGCCCGGTATCGCCTCTTAACATCACTTCTCCCTCAGATAGCGCCACTTCCAATACCACTATCAATCTCCCTTTTCCCAACACCTCTAGACTTACCACCTACTGCAATTTCCTTTCACACTGTATCATCCCCTGCCATAAACAATCTTACCATTCTCAATTGCCTGGAATGAGCCTACAATGCTACCTTTATTTATCAGGAAGCGCCGCAGAAGCCAGTGAGATCTTGAATGAACTTTCGCGACCATGAGAAATGAACGGCGTATCGTATAAATAGCAAACAATATGCATTCTGAGTGATATGATTTATTCTACCTAAATAATGTTACAAACGTAATAGTATCCTTCTATACATGTGCTTGAGTATATGCTCCTGTAAGAGTTCTTCAGTCGCTTCCTCTCCTGTCCTTCAAAAGATCAGAGATTGAATGGACGAAATGAACCCATAAATCAATCTTTTTCAAAAGACATCCGAACGAAACCTAAAACAGGCCACTATTTGATTAGTGATGAGCCATGATGCTTGCACGAGGAGCTTGGTAATAATGATAGAAGTTGGTGAGGTGGCAGCATGTTTAGATGCCCAGTACTGGCGTTTGAGAGACTGGATCCGAATCAAAGCCTAGAAGTCGCTCTATTGCTTGCTCGACTTCATTCCTTGATAAAGATCATCCGAAAGATATCAGCAGGGAGATCTTATATTCTCCAATTATAACAAGACAATGGTATGATAAAATCCTTTATCCAATCACAAGTTCGTGTCAACGTGTATTATGCTTGATTCTTCTCAAGTCGGAGCTTTTGGAGAGGCAGTGATTTGATGTGTTTGGATGGGTTGAGTCTTGAATCCTCCAGCGAGATCCTCGCTACTCGTAACAGTAGCAGTAACCTCTTGAATAGCTGCCGAAGCCTCGATAACAGTGGTTTTAGAGGTGAAAGTAGTAGCAGTTGGATCTATACATCGCCCAAACCACCCATAACTATTACAAGATGTCGAGGTTATCGTTGTCGTTGACGTAAACGTTGTACTTGCACTACCTTCATCTAAGCAACCCCACCAGCCAGGAGTTTTGCAAGTTTCGGTACGAGTCCTTGGCTTTGATTTTGTACTTGCAGTAGTACTTGATGAAGTAGAGTGAGGACCCTTTTCTCGTTTCCAATTAAAGCAATCAACACAATCGGTCTCGGCAACACACGTCGGGGCTTTATCATACTTCTTGTATACATTTCTGATGGAGGCTCTGATTCCATGAGTCGATAGAGATACACTCCAGCCAAAATCTGTAACAACATCGTATACACACCGTAATCCTGCATGACACGTCGACTCGAGGGCATAACCAGCAAAAGCACAAAGTGATGTGGCCCCATTGCACGTACCCATATATACTGGATCAGCGGTGTGTCCGAAATTCCAGATACCTACACTATCACGAGCTTCAGAGGCAGAATTGTATCCTGGTGGAGTAGGAAGAGCCAATCGAGAGATTGCCAATGCTTGAGGAACCGACTCAAAAGTCAGTACAGGGTGACCAAAAGTTAATGCAACAAGAGTAGTGACAAGTCCTCCAAGAGAATGACCGGTCAACCAAACATCGGCATTGGGGTATTCTTCTGTAATATTTCCATAAAGTTCCACGGCAGCTTGATAATAACGATTCGGTTTCTTTAATGCTTTAGAAACACACATTTCGTTGCATGTATATGTTGCCGTCATACAATCACATACTTTTCGTAGCCCCCATCCACCTTGTCCACAGCAACATCCCGCAAACAGATTATCATTCTCCTTATCATTTGTAGTTGTTTCCGCTCCATCGAATACAGCTGAAGTCGTACCCTTCAACGCGATAACGATTGTAGTATTTGTATCGTCGGCATAAACATGACCCCGCAAACCATCCGATTCCCATCCAATGGAAGATGAAAGATTGAAGGGAGGTTTTACGTCTTCCCATTGAGGGTCATCTGGAGTTCGCTGGTAGGTGTTTGCTGCCATGACAGCAAAATTGACCACAGTGGATTTGTCCGTCACGTTTGGCGCCGACACATTATCAACAGACCATGCCGATGCAGGTAAGTCGGCAGGCCATTGATGGAAAGCTTCTATATCTTGTACACGTCGCTTTCGAAGCCTGTGGATGCCTATTGGAGCCGTGTGAAGGGTGAAAGGCCCAATTTCAGATTCGCCATCGCCAACTTCAAGAACCGCCTTCTTTATCTTTTCGGGATTGATTTTGAGCCGTCGATGTAACTCAGGATATTCTTTGGTTCCGCGATGATACACGCTTCGCAGAGTGAGAGTTCGACTCTGAGTAATGGCTGCATCGCCTCCAGAGCTTTTGGGTGATGAGGTCCATTGTCGTAACGGAGTTTGAACTGACTGTAGGAACGGCACCTGGAAACCTTCAGCCCAATAATTATTCCATCCTGATACCAGAATAGAAGTATAAATCAGTGGAATTAAACACAAAGAAAGCAGTAGCATCACGAATTATTATAGGTATGATAATGCATGCATGCATGTAATTGTTGATGATGTCGACAAGTAAATGAGTGAATGAATGAATCCATGCACAGAGACATTCCAGGTAAGCCTCGGTACGATAACTTACCTCAGATATCAACTTTTAGGCTTTCCCATAGCTATTGTAAAGATACGCACTCAACAAATCCAGAGCGTTCACGTTTCAAGACGATTCGTTCAACAACCTTCAATACCATCTGGAGATAATATTGATTTGTATAGATGTTCTCAAAATAGAGAAGGTTCACAATTGGCATTTAGAAGAGGTTAACATCTTGGACATATCAACATCCCATATGCCCCTTTATTGCTGCCGTCAGGCATAATATGCGCTTGTTAAATCACCATTTCACGAGTTCCACATTGCCTAGAGCCAAGAGTCATAACATCAATTGATTTAGATTTTTGCAATTCGAATCTAGTCTTCCAGAGTGTCTTTCATTCATTCTTTTCCTAAATATTGCACAAAGCTGCAGTTCCAACCGTCATTTATCTCATTGCACACCGCCCATTTGTCTACCATCACTGCACCATAGCGAACAAAAATCCAAATAAACATGAAACGAAAACTAGTAATTAAAAAGCCATGAGCAGCGATGGCGTAACAATATCTAAACTTATGCCACCTATGCCATTTTGCGAGATGATTGAAATGATTATATGTGCCAATGACTACATCATGCCACCGACCAACTGACTAACCTGACCGCCATGCGTATTATGTTTCCTCACAACCTAACTGGAAACGAATATGAAGTCCTTGAAACCTCCATAGAACTAGAATGAAACCGATCTCAATCGTACAACTCAGGCCCGCAAACACGCGAGCCGAGTATCAAAAGAATGAAATAACAGACTATTGCCACCCTGAATTATTGAAATCTCTTGAAGCCAAACCACCTTTCCTGAGGTTCCCAATTTTGACATGCAATCTCCTATTGCTGCCGGAAGTCAATGAAGACGATAGATTAGATGTGCGATTCGGTCGTTCTGTCCCGTGGTTGAATTATCCGGCCTCAGAAAGAATGGCTAACAGCTGCCAGTAAATGACCACGGTATTGGACATCCAGTGTGGATATGTTCTATGAAAGCTGGATGATGATCAATTATGCTATCCTGGATTTGAAACCATGCAAAAAACTGTCGAGAGTGCTGATATCAGGCGAGATATGACAAAATACTGCAAGGTGTAGATAATCCTCGGCGGATTCGGTGGCCAATTTGGATGGAATATGTGTCTTTCTTCAAGGTCACTTGGAGATGGATCCTGAGTTGGGATGTCGAGTCCAAGCCATGGATATGCTTGCAATGCGTCGATTTTCCGAGGCCCTCTCATATTGTTGCTTGGGTGTTTTGATACCTGTGTGAGCTACACTGCTCAATACCCGGGACTGTGTCAAAGTGGTGCACAACAACCTTCTGTAACCCATGGAAAGGTCATATGTTCCGGTGTTACGGAACGCGATGAGATTCATATGGATAAGGCGACGAAAAGAGATTTGATCGAGCTGATTGGTCCTTGATACACACCTGAATCGATCGAACGCAACGGAGGGAATATCGAAAGATAGCACGTCCAATGGCTTGAACTTCTGAGATCCAAGAGACGGTAGTCCGTAAGGGTAGTAATCCAGGTCCAAATAAAAAGAAGGCCAATCCAGAAAGAGGTTCCCAAAACCGGATGGTTTCACTATACCTGTGCTGTGAATCCATGCTTGAAAGTCAGTGATGAAAATCCATGGTCGGGTCTTGACCACAAGGGAGAATCCATGAAATGAAGTAGATGGGCATTGTTTTGAAGTGTTGGAATTATCCTTTGAATGGCTGCTGTCGATGTATATACAAACTCCTCTACAATGCTGCCTGAACCCAGACCTGAATGCTCCAATGAGTATTAAGATACTAACCAAATCACGAAACGTGGTATGGAGGAAAACCCAGCCGGCGAGGCTTCCGGAATTTGGGTCCAAGACAGCAAGTATGAGGGATGGTATCCTAAGATAATCCAGAAACTTTCAAGAAAACGTAAACTCATAATGCGCACCAACGGCCTGTGCGTGTGCAAAAACTGATGCAACTGACAGATAAAAAATGCAAGAAGGCAAAAACACATCCATTATCCTCATTTGGTCCTTCGAAGCTCATTAAGCCTGGGATAAATGCTCTGCACATGCAAAGTTCATGATAAAATATCCGCGGTAATTCTCCGATAATACATTCCGTATTCGGTCCAGTTGGTAGTAGTCTAGCGATGGGTATGATAGAAAATCCTGGTAATATAAAGACCATACCTCGATTTCCAAGATGCAATACCTATTGCATTCTTGGCTTTTTATTAAGATTCCGATGAAGTGAAGTCGTAAAGTACCCATTGTCTCGTCTGGATCCATAATATAGGAGATTCCTTTGATTGGTCCAGTGTTCCAGTAAATCCAGGGAATAAAGCAATGAAAAAAACGCCAGGACATGATAAAAGTCCGAGGAAACAGTATCGCACAAATCAACTACGTCCCAGAGAGAAGATCAATTCCTGCGGCGCTGGTGATGTCTGTCACGGTCATCCCTACTGTCCCGGTCACGCGGTCTTTGAGATGAAGAAGTGGCGGTGCCACTTCGTCCAGATGGCATTGGCTGGGAGTATGATACAGGTTCCTGGTATGATGAGCCTGGTTCAGTATATCCGGCATCTTGCATCTGGTAATCTGAACTTTCCGGGTACGCTCTGCTGTCGTATATCTCCGGGGTGGATTCATAATTGCCTGGTGGAGCAGCTAAATTGTTAGATTACGTTCGTTTTCGAGAATAAAAACAATTAAGAAAATGGATGCACTTGGGCGTACGCACCACGACTACTATAGTAGGGATCTGTTGGTGCATGGGCGGCATATGCTGGAGTTGATGCAGGTGGTCCAGATTGAGAGTAGTACTGCGTTGCAGGTGCTTGGTAGGATGTACTAGGTGGATATTGAGTCCTAGGAGTTGACTGAGGAACAGATCCGCCGCGGCCAGCGGGTGGTTCAGCAACAGAATAATTGGATCCGTGGATATAAGTCCTGGAGTCATGAGGGTATCCTTGGGTAGAAGGAGCATACGGTTGTGATGATGGCTGGGTGTAGCCATCATTCTGGTAACTTGTGGGCTGACTGTAACCCGCCGAGTAACCCTGGCCACTTGGTTGATATGATTGGGAACTGGGCACAGCAGCCGATGGTGAATTATACATCCCTTGTTGTGCAGCAGGTCGAGGCTGTGTTGCATCCATTCTATCCATTCGAGCAATAGATTGATCAAGTGCATTTGAACTTCTGTAGTCCACTACTATAGGGGTGTTAGATTTTCGAACCATCTCGTTCGAATCCCTTAAAGAGATACCATTTGTAGGGTATTGTGCATTAGATCTAGCAAGTCTCTCAGCTCGCCAGTCTGCAGACGCCTGCTTTAAATCAAATATCATTGCCTGCACCCAGAATTCATCAGCGACATCACTCAATCGATATAACGCGACATTACATTTGTAAGATTCCTGTAAGCTGTGATCACGTAGACAGGCTTAAGTTGTTTCGTTCTCGGGTCCTGTAGGTGAAGCCATTAGTTTTCTATCGAAGATTCAAGTCTGAAAATTTTGCAGGCGACTTACTTCCACGTCACCCGGTTTGACGAGAGCATCGTTACCAAGATACCGGCAGATATCGGCCGTGATAACTTCTCTGTCGATACCTTCAGCGTCAATAACAAACTGGCCTGTTCTGCCAACAGATGAGTGTGCTGGCTGCGGTTGCGAGCGCGGAGCTCTGCTATCTCTATCGTCACGTCGCGACATGATGATAATCCAGGAAAGAGTGGTGGGAAGAGAAAGAGAAGGACCAGAAGTGAGGATTTTGGAATGCAAATCACACACAAGTCAGCCTAGGGGATAAATGTGGTAGCACACAAGATAACCGGTGACAAATTGGAGTCAGAAAACGGCCTAGAAGAAAATCCTGTTTAGAGAAGTGGAAAACCTTCTCAATATCCGGGAGGGGGTATGAAGGGGAGCCTCGAGAACAAGTAATCCTGTGGAAGTAAGAGAAGGGATCGGTTGGTCCTGGGTTACTTTTGGAGTTTGGAAAGCGTATGGGAAGAGGGTGTAAGATTTGAAAAGGTCCTATCCAATCCCAGAGAGTGGTAACGCAGAAGACGCGGAAGCTGGTACAATAATGTTGTGTAATATGAAGTTGTGCTCCAGGAAGAGGCAACTAAACAATTTAATCTTCTAGACGAATGATGACTGGGATATTTTCTCTGTGCTGGCGATCTGTTTGTTCCCCTGGTGATTTTTTTTTGGATGGACGTTTTGACTCTTGAAGACTCACTTCACTTCACTCAGAAGAAGAATTGATTTTTTAGATAAGACGGTGAGTGAGAGGAAGAGTGGGAGAAAGTGGCGAAAGCGAAGGAAGGCTGGGTTTACGAGGGGTGGTGTGTGTCGAGTGTGTGTCTTTTTCAACCCCCCTGTCGACTGTTCGACTGTAACTATAGCTGAATATCCGTTTAGGAATGGTGCAGGTGCAGTTATAATGGTTTGAAACTGGCCGCTTTTATATATCGTGCAAAGCCCAACCAGTCAAGAGAATCAGCTATTGAATAATTGGACAACAAGCACCAGTTGGATAAGAGTGCGTGGGAATTTGGAAGATTGGTGACGGGATTATGCTTATTCTTGTGTTTGGAGAGCAAGATCTTTCTCGATCGATTTTTTTGGTGAATTTGATTTGATTTGATTTGATCTGGTTTGGTCTGATATTCAAGGAAGATGATCGAACTTTCTTTTTGTTGAGGAGGGGGCGACGAGCAAAGAAGGGGAAGCAGAGCAGGAAGGGTCTCGTCTCTTTCCTTTCTTCTTAGATTATCCAAGGTAATTAATATATCGGTTGCTATGAAATGCAGTCACAATGCCAAACTCTTGTTCTTGTAGTCAAGTACTGTGGACGGATATGACGAATAGCAAGTGCAATGCAAAACCAAATGTGGGCAGCGTGATCGAGCCAGCCCTGTTTTCTTGATCCTCCGAGGTCCTCTCGTACGAGAGTGTCTAGAGGAAGGATAACTGGAATATGGGATGGGTCGACAAGTGTGGCGTAAGCTTGGATATGGTAAGGTGGAAGATAGTGATGGCACCGAAGGGGTTTCAAAGAGGGGCAGCAGCAACAACCAACGGCGGTGGCAACTCGCGGGAGGTATATAGGTAGATAGGGTCATGTACCTAGGTATGTACGGATATGGACACAGAGACAGAGACAGAGATAGATATGCCTCGTTATAGCTAGGCGTGGGAAGAAGTTTCAATAGTAAACCAATTAAAAATTAATTTTCCGTGTTGCTGGTTCAAAGTTTTATATCTTCATATCAGGAGTACAGTGAAAAATCTCGACATGATTCATTAAAAAAACTCTAACCAAAACCTTCTTTATGTAAGGGCATCTTTGGGTATACTTATTAGAAAACTTTCATCAAACAAATTGATATCTCGCCCTATCATCCGCTCATCAGTCCATCAACCCATCATCATCTCCCATCTTCTCAAGCCTGAACTATTGGATCTATCCAGGGGTCAAAATCCAGTCTATCACAGTACCGTTCCATGATGATTCGGTCCTACGGCCAACGACCCAATGTAAATTCTGGGTTCTGGGGAATATAGACTCGCCGACTTTGCCAGAAAGTGGAACTTCTTTCCTTGCTACTACAGCGGGAAAGGAAGGAAATGGATGGCACAATGGGCGTGTAAAGTGATCGAAGATGACGCGTGAATACATCAGAGGAGAATACCCAACCTGTAATGAGCGACGCCGAGGTTCCCTTTGACCAATTCTTTGTCTATTGCAATCAAACCGTGTGGTCAAATCGGTATCAGAGCCCTCTCCACCTACCTTGACCTTACATGAATATGCTATGCTATGCTATGCTATGCCATGCCCTGTGCCATACTTACTACCCACACATGTTGTGCGCAGGATTCTTCGACCTGTCAGATCACATTAATATCTCAATCTACTAGACCGAGGAACCAGTTGCGGAGATGAGATTGGACGTCCAATTCCGAACCTCGAATTGCACAACAGAAACAATCAAGGCTTGAATGTTCTGCGAAGAACGAGCAGGAGCTGGAACAGGAACTGGCGCTGGTGATGCTGATGCTGATGCTGATGCTGATGGCGATGGTGAATGAGATCTCAAAAAGCAAAGGGCAGCCAGCGATTCCTGCAGTTTTGCTGGCAAGGTTTGTGATCTTGGTGGTTTGGGTGGTCTGTGATTCTTTTGTGGCGCGAATTCAATCGGGTTGGGTAGTGATGCATCCCAGCCTAACGCAAGCAAAATGCTGCCTAACCCATATAAAGTTCAATTTCACAGGTTCACAATCGTTCAAAGTTAATTTTCATTTGTCTTTCGAGAAGCCATCATGATACTTTTATACATGGATTAATTTAAGGCACATTGACAACAAATCCATGCGACTGGCGTTTGTAGATTGTCTAGAGTCACTATAGGCCGACCGATAATCCGATAATTTTTATTCTTTTACTTCCTCTCACAACCACGAGGCTCTGGATCTCTTTGCGTCTTACTGTATATGTACAGTAGTTGATGATGTACTCTGCCGATCAGGATATCTGACGAGAGACGAACGACTCAAATTTGGTAGGGCTAACGGCATGTCTCTCATCTCATCCAGATAGTCGTACTTTGTGTGGGTGAGACATTATCTATTGTTCTTGATGCCTCCAATATTGCGCATGACCGTCCTGAAGATCCAAGTACGAGTGTTGCTTGTAAAATCGGACAGCCTGGATCCACGACAAACCTGCTTATCATTTGTGAGGCCATACTATGGCCGGGTGGCCGGCTCCAGCTGAATTTCTAGAAGGAATACTATCGCAGTAATGGTCGTTATTGCATTACTCGTAGCTTCAAAAAGATCATATTCTACAAATTCGTTGTCCAATGGAACTCATACCGCAAAATCGTGCTTGTACATCCGGACATCACGTTGCATCCAAAATGTGCGATCCCGGTGAGCACATTGTTCCAGTTGCACAATATACCGGAGCACGGTTCGAGCAAGGAATCACAGGGCTCTGTCCATCAGCACGAGTGGTAAAATCTTGGCGCATTCGCCTACAAGTCAAAGGTATCGTATGGCACTTCAGGATAGGGTGGAAATGCTGTAGGAGAGGGTTGTTTCATCAGTTTTTCATTATCCAAATGTCAACTTGCTTTGACCCTTTTCTGGTCGGCTACCACGTCCGTTGCCTCGTTTCTTCGATGCCACACCCCTTTTGTTGGCGGAGGAAGGAGTAGGAGCTGGCGGTGTACGCCTTGAACGATCCTCATCGTGAAGATCTTTAGCGAAATGCCAATCTTGATGACTCTGAAACGCCTCTGCACAATCCAGCGCCTGATTGCAACGGGTGCATAGAAATTCCGTAATTTGTGATTGCTTTGGGCCAGAGGAATTGGCTGATGTTTCCGGCCTTCTGGCCGCCTCATTCTCTTGTGGTAAACGTGCAGCTTTGAAATCCATTTTGGGAAGCGAATGCCCCTTTTCCTCATATACGATGCCTGGCCCGGCTAAACTCTGCTCACCGCCAAAATCATCATCGTGCTCTTCGACGCTATCTGTCTTGACGAAGAATTTCTGGATTCCTGCATCAAGTACACGGCGTCTCTTTTCAGGTCTCTCCGCAGATACGTGCGGGACTCGCGGAGCTGGATTGTTTAGAGTCCTGGCTACATCACCTTTGACCAAAAACGCCCCGATACCCATGTTACCAGTAGGCACTCCATCCTCGAAACCGCCGACACTTAAACTCAAATTAGAACAAGGCCATACCCTCCCATCAAGCATGATTTGATTCAGAAGTGTCTTGGCAAGTTCAAAAAGGAGTATTTCATCCATCTGCTTTCCTTGCGGAATGGGCGCTTGTCGAGATTTGCTTTGGGCTCCATGTTTGTGGTGCAAATTGATCGTCTTGGGCCTTCTCTTGTTCTCTAGAACCCCCTCCTCCACTAATCGGGATTGTATATCCGCCGCAAAAATGCGGAGCCACCTGTTAGCCTGCTCGGGTGTGTTAATGCTAGGTCGAAACGATTTTGCAGATAACATCGACTTTATCTGAGTTCGTGAATTAACATCACTGACATCAATTCCACGAATGACGTTGTAGACCCACGTCCCAGTCTCTTCTCCTAATTTTTGCTTCAATTGCTCCACGGGAACAAGCAACAGATCATTGACCATATCTGTATTAAATAGCTTGACCACTTCCTCACCTGTCTTGCCTCCCAAATTTCTAATTTTAGTAAACTTGAAGCCTGATAAAAATTGCTGAATTGCCCGATTCCGGATAACCGTTTGTTGATTTGGCTTCTTATGCGCGGAACCTAGTTTAGAAAGCATTTTGTTTTGGGCAATGCCGGCCGAACAAGTATATTTGTGTTTCTCACGTATTGCGGCCCGAACTGTGCGTACGATTTCAGAACCAATCAACATTGCTATATCATCCCAATCTGGGTCATCAGTTTCCGCTTCATTCTTATCTAGATCCACGAGTGCATCCGCTTTCCAGTCGAGAAAAGTCGTGGGGGGTAGCGGCAGTTGTTCTGTCAGATCATCATAAGGAGCAGGACCCTTCAACTCAGGATATTTCTCCAAAAGCGTCGCATGGATTTGGGCAGATAGATCCATGAAAACCTCGTCTACACTAGCTTTCTCTACTCTCTGCAGCTCTTTTGGTAGACAATCTTTTACACAAGCCAATATCCGTTTTGATTCGAGTCTGTAAGGATCGAGAGAGACTTTATGTGACGCGATATTCTTAAAAGCATCGTTGTGATAAGCCCATTTGTCGTCGCCTTCGCGCCAAGTTGCAACATGTTGACATATGAGATCTGGACATAGCTTCTTCGCTTCTGTAATAGTTATATGACGGTTGAGACCAAATGCTCTGGCTGGATAATTGATAGCTATCAGACCTTGCCTATGTTCAACCCACGTATTAGCTTCAGCAGACCCTCGAAAAGCATGATGGTCAACCATTGAGGATGAATCCTCACCATTGTTGCACAGCTAATGGTTTGTCCTCCTCAGTTCCTAATCTTACCATCTCAACCTGGGCATAGAATGCGTCAAGGTCGAGATGCGCGATCACCCTCAGAGGGCATGACGTAGCAGAAAGAGCCAACTGTGCGAGGTGTCTATACGTAAATTGACTCTTCTTGCGACGCGACGGTGAGGCTTGAATAGGAGACGATTGCATAAAAGGCTGCGGGGAAGACATGACTCTGGATCTTCGCTCGAGAGGTATGATTTTGGCGTAGTAGATTCGCTATTCCGTGGCCATAATCTGTACATGCGACAATTGAAGCATTCAAAAGATATTCTGAGCCCGAGAAATTAGACTTGATGCCATAAAGCAATTGCGCAGTGTTTTTCTCTTTTTGAAATGTTCGAATCGAGAGTTGAACATTAGAATAGAATAGAATAGAATAGAATGAAGGGCATCTGTTAAGACGTTACGAATATTGAAGGAAATTTCATTTGCGTTCCAAGATGATAATCTCACACATCTGCCACCAGGATAGATAGTGAAATAACGTTAAATCTTACCTTTGGCTAAAAGTACTTATTATTAGAGCAACCCAGCATCCAGCTCAACCGTTGATCGAAGAGATTGATGAATGGTATAGACCTGGTGGACGCGTTAAAGTGTATTTTCCATTTTCCTTGTAATGGGAGACGTGATTGCGCGATGTAGCGCGTTTTCGAACTACTCCGTGCTGATGTCATGACTCTGTAGTGGAGTAGAGGACCTAGCCACCTCGCTCATGATATTGTACCTCCCGAGCTCACACATATGATATATATTCGTTATTGTACATCTTGTATTTATATCTCCCTATTTATTTTAACCTATTTACTTCGATCTAATTCATCTAATTCATCTGATTTTCAACTATATTCAATAATTCGAATTGATCATGTCTTTTCTCCGAAATCCCGCAGCTCTCTTTGCTCTAAATCTCACTACTTTGGTAGGTGTCGTGGGAAGCACCTACAATTTAAGATCGCATATGGTGGAGCTCTCGGAGGATCACGAAGCAAGAATGGTACGTGGGAAACTTTTGTATCTTTTGGGTTGATAATGGCATTGCATCTGGGGAAAGTTGGGTGCTCAAGGGCCAGTATCAATAAATATATCACAATATCACAGTGGAGGATGCCCATCCCCCGGTAAAGGGGATTGTCTGTAGTTGGCACAATCTCCGTTTATCAGGTCAATCATCAGTCTCGCATTCGCATACAAACAAGGTTCATGCTTTTCACTGTAACCATGCGGTTGTACCTTCCTTGACATTCTACATTTGCAGCTTAATCCGGCCTCTTACATAAACGGCCATGCTGTTAATCTCGACTTGATAGCTGTTTTCAAAGTTTACAATTAGGAAATGATTAGCCTCCAACAGATCATCAGACGTTGAATGGACCCATGGAGATACTGGTCAATTTGGGATCTTTATGCTTCCTCGTCCACCGAACTATGTCTCTTGTCCCAGATTTTTGCGCTTCGAGCTGAGTAAACCTCACTGTATTGACACATCTTTTGCAGGATGAGTTGGAAGGTACCTTGAGAGGACATATTGGACTTATCGAGGATGCTCTTGATAGATTAGAAGGGAAACCAAATGGAAACAAGATGTAAGACCAATCAAGACATCATTTAAAAGGATTGCAATGTTGACATGGTTCTCTGAAGGGAACAATATTATGGGAAAAGAGCTAGGGATGAGAAGAAAACGTAATTAGCCGGCAGATGAAATCTGATCTCAGCATTTCCAATTTAAGAGGACATAAATCAGATTTCGGATCTGTGATAGGTGTACTTGGGAATGTTGCATCTTTTTCGAGACTAAACTGCTTGTAACGATGGCCGTTCGTGCAGTCTCCTAATGCATGTGAGCTTTTTGGGATGCTGATCGGTTAAAAGAACTTCATCCCTTGCACATGAGGCTCTTTTTGTATTGAGATGTGAAAATGAAAGAAATGGTAGAAGATACTGAACTGAAAAATCAGTCAATTTGAGAGACACTGTTACGGTCTTTCACTCAGAACCAAAAGAATGCATGATGAATATTATAATTCTTGGTGTGGATGCCTACCCTATCATTTCAGCACCAATGTCTGATGGGCTTGCTTTTCTGGCTGCCGGCTTTACCTTCAGTCTTGGGTCAAATGTTGACCTGACTGGTGTGACATGAACTAATATTACCCGAGAGCAAGTGACCCTAATTGCTAGCTGCAGTTGTCATGCTTATTTTGGTCTTAACCAGCATTAGTTGCATATCTCATGATACTCATCTATCAAAGTATTTGCGGCTCAAAGAGCGGCTCCTTGAGGATGGTGCGGCAAAAGGAAAGCAATGTTACTTCGTACGGATTGATTCTGCAGTCAGAATATAGATCTTCTGTCAAACTCCAACTAACTAGCATAACGTCACACGACAGACCAACAGATCAGATGTAAAATCCTTATTGCTCAGTTGGGACTCAACTCTGATGTACGCGAATGACACGAGGCTGTGAATATTATTTAGATCTTTCCCCCAAACGCAATATTCCAAGGTTTGGTCAAAGTGTGAAGCGAGTTTGGACTCTTTGCTAGCAAATATCACCCACTTACGACTCTCGTTTCTTCCCACTTTCCTCCTCTTGCGGTGAGATATAGCCCCAATCGTTCAAATTCGGAACAAGTAAGTCATCACAAGCTTCAGCACCGCAAATAAAAGCGCTGGGGCTAAGAATAGGCGTATGCATCACCACATACAACTCCCGGTTTTTTGCTAGCCTTACCAGAAGTTTCGGTCATAAAGACAGGTCGAAGGATTCATTGCTTTCTTGTAGGAGTTGGGAAGATACACACTTGAAGAAATAGAGATACGTCACCTCTCCCAAGATTTGCGGTAGTGATTTTTACTTCCCTTAAGCTATTCTCGTTGACTATGGTTCTGAGAATTGAAATCCAATTGACTATACTAGGGAGGCTAGTTGAACAGCTACCTTGCTAAAGCTCGTATTGTGACCGATCATTGAAGCGCACTTAGGGGTTCCAGGATGCCGTGGATTCAAGGGCAAGCCACTTCGGGTGTATGCCCGCAAGGACAAGACTTTGGCACTCACTTGGCCATTAACCTCGTCAAATTCTCAAGTGCCCTACACTGGAGTCTTCTTAACTTTCTCAACCATCTCGGATTCCCATTATTCACCGACGGATCAATGAAGGAGCTTCCACGCACCATTCGAAACGCTCTCCTTTACATCCAAGGCGCATTTAAGCAGATCTTTGGTGACACACGACCTCGCGAGATGTGCCTTGTTCCCATGGAGCGGTTCCTAAAGGATTCCAGAAAGAGTGACGTTACACAAAAAGACCTTCATCGACGACAAATTTGCAGACTCTAAATGTGTCATTGCGACTTACGACAGAAACAAATTCTCCATCGATACCATCTACGCCACTTCCTAATAATAATCCGAGAGAAACTCTAATTCGAGTCACCATGAACGACGAAGATATTGAGGGGCGCCGCGCCCATCGTTTAGATGCGATATTGGGATACCAGTCAAAGGGGCGTCGGAAAGGTGAACAACTTTGATTTAGTCTGCGGAACGTCAATTTCTCGAAGTACTTAAACGTACTGCTTCCTCAAGATAATTCTAATCCGCATCACGATTACCTCAATATTCAAAGACAGAAACAAGACTCAGCGTTCTCGCATTTCACCGACTTCTTCCACCTAAGCATACTCCTCGTTCTTGCACCAAGAAAATCGAAACTTCCCAACAGGAAAGTAATCAAAGCTCAAGGTATTCGAGTCTTCAAGTCACTTTGATCGTTGGAACACATACTGATGGTTCAGATCCACAATGTCTACATATACTGCAACAAATAACCCGAGTCTGGAGAAATGGTGGTCATGCTGCGCATGTTTGCGAGAAATCGATTCCCAGACGTGGGGTTGGTGCTGTCCCGATTGCTCGCATCCCTGCTGCACCTATTGTTCCGTTCCTCCACAGCAGGCTTGGTATTAGACGCCGACTGCTATCGAATAATAGCTGAAAATTCGTATGGGACATTATCGGTTGATGAGGGTACTATGGTAAAGTTGGAAGGGGAAGGGGGGAGTGGGGGTGTTAGCTACCGAGCGGGTTTCCAGAGTATAAGATGCATGGGTCAAAATCCGAGATCTTTTTTTTGTTGGGCAGGGAGCATGGGTTGTTAGATTTGATTTTGGATAATAAGGTCCTCAGTTCTGTCTTTATTTGGTACTAAAAAGTTGTCGAGGTTGGTTGGCTCCGTGAATTATGGTTAGAGGAGTTATGATTATTTTCTTCATTATGCCATACCAAATACCCAAGACCTTCGGTTAGTGATATCAGGAGTATTATCGTGTTTGAGTATCAATCTGTTGACTGGTATAACAGCACAGAAACTCCTTTAAAAACGAACCTTGATAACTGAACTCACGTTACAATGCTCTATATCCCGTATAGGCTATCTCAGGATGAGGGATCAAATGGCCTATACTTTTAGCGCGTCTCTTGTCTCGTCACCTACGCGAATATTCTTCCTAGTGTTCCGAAGGTTAGCAGAACCAGCTAAGAGGTTGATGATCAGGATCATGATGCGTGAGGTTTTGGATTTCGAACACAATGAACAGAAAATTCCCCTAAGTGTGAGTGCTCGGAGAGCTTAAAGGTATCACTGTCTATTCCAATGCCTTTCTAAACTCGAATTAGATTAATTATTACATTTAGTGATTCTATATACTGGCATCGTGATATACCTAACGCCAATTTCATATATTGCGAGTGCTGATTTTGTAGTACAGTTCGCTTCAAGCCAGAACGACTTTCATTGATTTGTAAATTTATTAAAAAAGGAGTGAACCCATATCATCTATGGCGTGAGTTGCGAGCACGGAGATCTCGCAGTTCTGTCTCATCTGTTTTTCGGCCCATTTCTTCATCATTTGGGCTAAAATGTCGCCCTGATTGACTCGGTTTGTCTTTCCTATGTCGATTTGGCCTGGCCCGTTGACGATGTCCTTCAGGACGTACCTCATTAGGTGGAATAAAGCAAACTGAGGCTCGAATACGATCTACAGATGGGCCAATCGAGAAATGACTTTCTGTATTCTCGTGGTTGCAGCAAGGGCTTCTCTTCATGGGGAGAAACCAGTCAAAAAAATGTTCTCCCATGACAGTCTCCCAGTTTAATAGGGCGGATCCGAGATCCCAAGGATTATCGCCGGGGGTTAGTGTTTCAAGTATTGCAAAGGTACGCACAGCCCTTTGGTCTCTACTAAATCGCCCAGTGTTTCCTGTCGGTTTCTGCAGCCCTCCAATTGCTGGTGCTTCAATATTTTGAGATGACGGAAGTGCGGTTGACGAATTATCAGGGATGCCTGCTTCTGTTGATTCCGAAAGCTCATCTCTAGGTTGAACGTTCCCGTTAGCTGGCTCGATTGTTGCATTGGTAGGTAAACTTGTGAGACTAGCCATTCGCCTTGCGTCATTGACTGAGATTGGCTCGGACAAGCGATCGTGCCTGATAGTTTTCACATACGGGCGGTTTACCCGAATACCGTCTAAGGGAGCCGGAATATCTAGCGGATACGTTATTTCGGAATAAGTTTGCGTCGAAGCGGCTGTTACATTTATTTCCGCTAGCCTCTGTGGGGAGGGCTTTAGTATTGCTAGTCGATGGATCTTTCCAAGCCTAGTAATATCTTCGACTTGTGTTAAATTATTGATTGCGAGCCTCACGGATGTCAGGAACATCGTCCCAGTGAACAGGCCAAAAAATGCAGCGCTGAATTGTTGGTCAGTAATGAAGCGCATCACAAGGATCACTAGCTTACAGTGCAAGAACGGCAATGAAATGGTGATTAACAGACACGCCCTGGTTGAAAAATTAGTGCATGTCAACAATATTCTGGTTTCGAGCCCCCTGGTTTGATGAAGTGCGAAAATTTAATTGCATTTGAAAGATTGAGAAAATGAAAATCCATGGGTCAAACATACTTGGGTGCTACGCTGTCGATGAACGTATACTGCCATCACTACAAGCACATTTATACAGAATAAAGAGGTGTATCCAACAAATTGAATAAAAAACTTGAAGTTGTTCTCGCCGATAGGCCCTCCTACCCTACACTTTGTTAGCCACAAAGAAGGAAAGAAACCACAGTGGACATACCATGGGCAAAAATGATCCATTTTGTATATACATCTTCCTACAACACTACAGTGGTGCTGGCGATCCAATTTCCAAATGCAACACTCGGAACACCATTTAGGCTTCCCATCGTTCTCCACACAAAAGATGTCTTTTGTGTAGAATAATTCGAGTCCAGGAGAGTCCGGGTCATTCTTGGATCCATCAAAATCCCCTGAAGTATATTCCCCTCCACCAATATCATCATTTGTTCGTTTCTTGTTACGTTGGATCTCAGCAGCTCCGGCTCCAAGTGGTGCATAGGGAGGATCGAATGTCGTCATATACACAACTCGAAAAAAGGACGAGGCCATGAGGACGAATAATAGAAAATATATTATCAGAATGGGCACTGCGGCGCTCTTACTTTTCTGTTTCACCAAGAGAAAATTTACTGGAAAGCAAGATGTTAGCAAGTCGTATTGAGTTGCTCATGTCATTCTTCCCCTTACCACAAAGAATGGCCACCATGACATACGTTACATAGCCAACCACACCCGTAAGTGCGAAGGGCATAAAACGCGCAGTCCATATGTTCGCAACGCGTTTATTGCGTTCAATATCGTTGTGCGACATGACAAAATGGTCGCTGGCACGAGTGCCAATAGTGAGAGTAATGTCCGATCCTGCAATGCCGATTCATTACAACAGATACTTGAGTATGTATACTGTTGAAGGTATTGTGACTATTGATGTTGAACAAGTGTATACAAACATCGCTCTCACGATAAGGTACGAGATATTGAAAAGAGGTGGTGAATTTGAAGCCTGTAAGTGTAAGGTGTTTACAAATGTCGATTTACAAAATGATTCTTCGAAATGAGGTTTCCGTTTCTGTTTCTGTTTTCAAACATTGAGACTCAAGAGATTGGCGTTTGTGTTTGTGGTCTAAGATTAGAATCAACGATTGATCCACAGCACCACTGCGCACTCATTAATTACTTGTATCCACTACCGGTAAGCTTAATTTGAGCCCGACGACACGTGAATAATTTCATTCACGTCCGTTAATATCCCCCGCGTTAACGTTGTAGATATATATTTTCTTATCTCTACACGTATACACACAGTCGATTACTTCGATTAGAATCTCCTATCCAACCCTTCAACCCTTCAGAAGTGACTTTGTCGTTGCGACATATTAAGCCATCGATAGATGGATCCCACTCTGATTGACAACATATTGGTCAAGGAGTGAACTTGGGTCTTGGACATCGTGCAGAATCTCTAAATCCTAGATGTCCCTTCCATTCTTCCCATCCACAAACTTACTCGAGAGATCTAAGAACACCTCCAGATCTTTCTTCTCGGCGAGCGAAACCATTTGGATTCATCCTACTCTACCCTTGGTAGAACAATCATCGCCTGACTACAACGGCTAAAAGTAAGCTGAAAACAAACAGATATCCCTACATGTTGGCGGCAAATATCTTACCTTTAATTAAATCGGACGCCTTGGGCGAAGGAAAAGTTATACACGTGTTGGATGTCTACCTTATGCATTTTGGTATCGCATCTGGGCATACTCTGGCCTCCAACCCAGCTTCATTACTTATTGTTTAAGCATCTCTCACGATGTAAGAAGGCTGTCTTAGTCTTTCTCGGGTGACTTCCCTTCACACCCTTTCAAACCCAACACCTTGACTCTCTTAAACGATGAAGGTCACATTAACATGGGTGATCCATACTAGAAGGGAACGACAACATGTATTGTAGGCCGACAAGGCTGGTCGCACACCATTAGCGAGCCTCCTTCCCTCTTCAGCCATATAATCATACAATCGTAACAAGAAGGTCCGAAGCTCCTGAAGTACGAAGATGCCTCGAATGGAAACATGGGAGGCAATTTGATCAGAGGATGTTATGAGTCAAATGCGGCTCTTTTAACCTCCATCACCAATTTGTGTTTTAGCTGGAGTACGTAAACTCATTTCATAACCGAATCTGATCGTCTATATTAGACAGTGAAACTCCCTAGTTTTTTATTTCATAATGCGTCAATCTACTGGAGTTTCGTTTCTAGAATGAGAAGATTCTGAAACTTCCAAATTTCACTGGAACCTGTAGTATTCTGAAGTGATGGTCTGTCCTATCAAATACAAACAATCATCATCATTTGTACCTAACTATTCTACTCTATCAAAAGAATTATACGCCCTCACTAACTGTCCATAGGCCACTCGACGATACCGAATCTACTTCCTTTCAATGGTCTGAGAGCAAACATAACGTTCTTTAGCCCAACAGATCTGGACTCGGTTGTTCTACTGATGCTCTGGGTGGCTATACTATGCTCAAGACCAGACCTCGTCCTATAGAACACATTTCGATGCTATTCTACTGAGGGTTTTTGGCATAGTAGTCATCAAGGACTTATCAAGCTCTGAAAGCATTATCGATAAAGACAATTCTTAAATCATGTTACAATTCAGGAGGTTGGAATTCTACTGGAGTGTGACCGAACGAGACGAAACTATACTGTCTATTCGTACAATGACTCGAGTCTTGTCGCGGGGCCTTGTGAACTTGGAGGGTTCGTCGAACTCAGCTCACTTGACTTAAGACCTCGTTCGTCCTCCACACTGAAAGATATCTCATGGGTCATGATAAAGTTACAACCAATTCTACACTCTCGATTTATTCATATCGAAATGCAGCGACCTCGGCAACCTCAGGACCTTTACCTCTGTATTCAAATCATTTATAGAAGTTCTGTGTAAACGGCTGGTCTAAATACGGCCCGACGCAGCATGGATCGCTGATTCATATCATAGGAAAGCTAGTATCTCGGCCAACAATTACTGGAGCTTTACTTCACCGATGTTTTGGCTGCCAAGCCTGAACAACCACCGCCCGGTCTGTCTATTTTAACGGCTCTTCTTGATCCCTTGTGGTTCCACTCAGCTGCCCAGTCACAGGGATTCGATTCCCCACTGCCTAGTTCCCGGGCCTTTGGAACGGGCTCAGATTCGATTCTGCAACATCTCAAACTATACAGTATAATCCGCCGAACTCTCAATTATACTGCCTAGGGGAAAGTCTCTAGGCATTGAGCGAATCCTTGCGCTGCCCCAACCGACCCACTTTTTGAGGCTCATGCCTAAATAGGGCTCTCACGGACTGATTTGATGCTAACATCCAGCCTTGTTGATTAATCATACTATCATTTCCTTTGTAGAGCCATATTGCTTAATTTTATGGAAGTCAAATGGAAGTCATTGTCGGAAGTAGCCACTACCAACTAATTTCTATTCCTGCCTTATTTAACTGGGCCGTTGGTAGGGAATGAAGCTTAATACAGTCTCCGACAAATCTAGGTAACTGCACTAAGGGCTTAAAACTCACCGAGAGCATCATTGAGCTAGAAATTCTCCTCTGGTCGAATTGGATTTCGCTGCAGTACCTCATGCAAGACTCATTCTTATCGAAGCAACTTTCTTGCGTGATGGGTTCGCTCAATCACCCATGGGTGTATGAGTGATTTCCCAGGCAATGATTCATCTCTTTGTACCTCACCGAATATCATAGGGGTAGTAGTCTTCTGTGACATAAAGGCTGGGGTTCATATGCTAAGCCCTAATGTTTCGGGCACGACTTCAACAGTTTAGCACACCGAAGAGTTCTTCGGTGAAATCTTCTTCGGGCGAAGACTCTCTCTTAAAATGGAGGCTTTATTCTCATTTTGTTTTGCCTTTCCTTGATTTTTTCATTCAACATCATAAATTTATATCTTTCATACTAGCACCACGTCTAAATTCGTCCAGAGCATTGCAGTTTGCCACAGATTTATTCTTTACCTCTTTTGATTGAGCTATTATATCTCGCAGTCAAAGATCAAGCAACCCCCTCGTCATCTGTGCTTTCAGATTGTTATATCCTCGCTTCCCTTACTCTTCGAACCCACCAAACTTTGTTCTTCAAGATGCCTGCTGTACCAGCTCCAAAAGCCGCTGTGTGTATTTGGTCTTGCTGTTCGTGCCGTGATTACAGTGGTGATTACACGTCCTCTGGAATGACAACACAAATTATACACTGTCCGGGTTGTTCACACGAACGGTGCAGTGATTGTCCTGTGGAGTGGGTCAAAACCAGATCTCACTACCACGGCTAAGTACGTTGGTACATATCTATTGGGCATATCTTCATTCTAACAAATCACCTAGTTGACAAAGTGGTACCTCGGTCATTTCGTATTTCATGATAGACTGCATGCGAGGCATACTTTGGATTGGATTATCGGCATTAGATAAAACTCATTAAGGAGAGATGAGGCAGATTCACAAGGGTTTTTTCTACGCGGAAAATTTGTGGTGTTTAAGTCATTGGTTGCATTTTCTCATGTCACCGAATTCAAGAAACGTTTGCATTGGGATGGAGTTTTAGATTTTGAAGCTTGCGCTTTTCATACATTATAGACTTTCACTTGGAGAAGATTTCATATTATAGACTGAAACAGAATTTGAACTTTTTGCTTCATAGATTTTTTCTGCAAGCAAATGCTTTTTATATCAATTCTTAGATGTGAAATGTCATAGTGGCAAGCTCTCATACAGAAAAATACAAACCATCTCTAGTTGTGTAAATCGTATTTTCATCCTTTGTCTTGTTATATGGTTCTACCCGGGATTTTTCATAGTTAAGATTGCAGTCCGATGACACAAGGATTTTAATTCTGAACTCAATGCGAACATTCAGATGACTGGAGATGATAAATTTACTTTCAATATTGAATTTCTTTCAATCAATAAAAGCTTACATCCAATTTGCAAGCTCGCCCTTTAGACATGCTGATTCTGCCTATTTCCTGGTACAACCACGTTTTCTTTTTCTATCTTTGTGTCCATGCTCTCGCGATGCAAAAATGGCTTTATCGATCATGATGGCATAGTTCCAATTAATCTTGTCTGAAGACTTTTCTCCTTATGATTGCCAAGCCGAAGAGAGCGGGATTTTAAGCAAATACACTCCCCATCTCGGAGCCTGGCCCATCGCGGGATTTCAATTTGCTCCATCATATTTCTGAGTAGTATATGCCCGGCGAGATATTTTCTTGGAAGAAGGTAGCCTATTCTTTGCTTTTACATTATCACGGCCACCCCGAGATTCCACTATTTTCGAAGGGCAGAATGGGGCATCAATTGATTTTCCGGTGAACTCAGAGTATCTCAGCTGTGACCTATCATACGGGGAAATGTTTTGGAAAACATCTCTCACAGTGTCAGTATGGAGCAAGAGGACCTGTTCCCGGGCTGTGAAGGGCGGCACCTGTGCTATCAAATTACTAGGGGGCAATCAATTTCAAGATGCCGTCGAATATCTTTGAATATTTAAGAATCTTTGAACTCCTTTCCATTGAAAAGCAGTCACCACCGTTCAAACCCTCAGATCTTCTTTATTTTTCTACAAGCCGTCTATAAGTTGTTTCAAATCTCCGCATACTTATCCGCTTGACCATTTGATTGCATCTTCTCTATCAAAATGCATTCTCAATCGCCGGTAGCAATAGCTTCAAATCACGATCGTAAGCGCACGCAACCATCGTTACAGACTGGCCATGAATCTAGTTGCGGCCATTCTCATCACAAACATTCGAGCAGTAGCAAACACAATCATGGCAGTAAAAGTAGCGGACAGCTCACCAGTGAGCCGCAATACGTTTACCATGAGATCTGGTATTGCTGTAACTGTGGTTTGGATGGTCATGGAGCTTTGACGGCCGTTACAAACACACACTGCACATCATGCACACATCAAAGATGTGGAAATTGCACCACTGACTGGATTAAAATGCGAGTCGGAACCTAATGGGTAACAATTTCAATTAATGAGCGCCGTTTGAAACGAGTCTTGAGCTAATCCAAACGCAGGTAATACATCCTTGTATCCCCACCTGGGAAATTGTGTGTAGAAATCAAAGGGAGAAGGAGAGCCAGTGGGAATTTTTTTATGGAATGGTAGTGCTTCACAGTTTGACTCGTTTCTTTTTGCTGTTACTGATCCGTCATGATGTTCGGATATCAGATCGTCTTTATTTTTTGCACAGCGCCGCGCGTTGCATAGGATATCATGCATGATTCACACCTGAATTGGATGATCGTCTCCATATTTTAGGCTTCAATTTCTTCCTTTGGATTGTCGGATAGGTTTGGGTCATTGTCTGGAACAAGAATAGGCTCATGTGCTGAGGGATTGCAATTTCGGATTTCCTGTTCGTATTTCGAGTACCGCCTTATTTTCAAACTTTTGAGAGGGCTTAAATTAGTTTTCATGAAAATTACTGTTTCTGAAGAAGGGGCCAGCTATCTCTTTTGATATGATATAAGCTCAATGTAATGCTTACATACACTTCTTCCATTCAAACATGGTACGCATTAAAGACCATCCAAGCTATTGATTAGATGGAATGACTTGATACTACCTCCTCGGTGTCTTAGTATAGACGAGTTGCCTATTTATCTGCAGCCCGATTGATCGAGGTAAACTTGCCCGGCTTTAGATTCTGGGCAAGGTTGCTCGCGGTCGTGAGAGAAAAGCGGGCAATGAATTCAAAACTTCCGCTTGACATGATGATTGCCCTCACTGGACTTCCTATCCGCCTTGCGAGCTCTAAATTAGGCTTGTAATACCGGCAATGCCTGCATTACCAAGGTGTCAGTCATATTAACATGCATGATGCCAGTCACTGGAGCTTTGGTGAAAAAATTGGCTTTTACCTGGGTCCAGAGGTTAGGCCTACCTTTCGCTGACCAAAATACATTAGACAATTGGTTCATATTTCTATAGAGGGCATTTACTCATTCTACCAATATCTCACTAGTATGATTAGATACACCGAAGTTCAGGCAAAAATCCACCTTGCAAAGATCGCCTGCATAGGACGAATTACGAGATATAAGCATTCTGGGGCATAATCTAAGTTAGAGGTTTTGCTAACGGTGAGATAATTTGGAAAGGGCAGTTCATCTCACGTCTAGCAGTTTTGACGACACAGCATGGTATTGGTACGGAGATTTTAAAAGTGGGGTACGTTATACTCGGCCACACTCTACACGCCTTGCGGCTCTTATGAGGCTGCCCCGAGATGGCATTGTTAAAGTACATTGATTCATACTTTCCTGATGTCGAAATAAAATTGGTGTGCTTCATGGAAGTATCTTAGTACCTTCTTGTTCTTCCCAGAGGTCTTAATTTCTTCGCTCTACCACACCACCCTCTACAGCCTTCAAATCTTGCAGCAACTATTTTGCTCACTGGCTCACTGCAACACTATCTCGATGTGTGATCTGATCTATAGATTAGATCTATATATCAGATAAACCAACAATTTCTGTCCAGATACTCGTTTTTATTTGAATTCGTCGTCGATCTAGAACAATGTGCCTCGCAAATACACGAATGCCATCCTTTTGCCTACTTTACTATCACAAAGCTATTATTATAGTGAATTGTCTCGCAAATTGTCATTTTGGCACCATGGGATTTCTTCACGAGTGAGTGTTATCAGCTCCTCCTGAATCCCGATCAGTATTGTGGCTCGCTTCAGCCTTGTTTTGCAGCCACTACGAACTTCAAAGTAGTTTTTGGTCTCGACAATAATATTTGAAGGCAGGATTTTGCCGCGAAAAGGAATCATATCAGCCTCTAAAGGAACCTGTTCCCACACGGAAGATCCTCTTTAAATGTCCCTATGGGCGGGGCTGCTGCGACCCCAACACCCGTACCGTGCAAGACTTAGTTCTTATTTTACCTACTTAGGATTCACCCCTCGATTTGGACGGCACATCAATCGCCAAAGGATCCGGTATACTAACATTGAATTTATCTTGAAAAAATTGAAAGAATAATAACTTAGAGCGACAGGCTTGACAATCATGGAGGGCATATCAGGGATAATTACTTTTCGTGAACCTGAAAAGTATCAAGATAATGTCTGTCTTAGGGAACACAATCTATGCAGGGAAAGCTTTTTGAGGAGGTCACTGCCACACATAGATTCCATATCCTCGCCCGCAATCCCTCTTCGATTTCCCAAGGTCTCGGCCCGCCACCCTGCAAGCTCGCATTCTCGTCCAATGGGAAACCTTAGATGGCGATGTAACAACAAAAACGTCTCTCCATCCATACCACGACTGTCCAAAAGATCGGACTCATATTGCATTCAATCGTCTCGGTAAACTTGACGGGAAATATGTCTGGAATTATATACTCTAGGATTGAGGTGTAGACATAGGTATGAAACTCGACTGAAGACTGCATACCTACCTAAGTAGTAAGTACATATACATATGTATGTATCGAGTAGCGGATCAGGAGAGATAACCTAGACGGAGCATACAATTCTAACCATAGGTATATCTAGTATAAATAAGGTAGGTTATCACAAATTATGCGGCAAAACAACCTGAAATATGTACATAGGTAGATGATCGGTATATGTATATATATATGGAATGGGGTATGACGAGAAATGTTGATAAATCTTCAATCCTTGTTTTGGTGAGTAATCAGTCACGTGCACGAGAAACCCATTTGAAACACCAATGGACAGAATTTCTTTCTCCATCTACTCGTATCACCCTCTGTTTTCCCTTTTTCCTATTCAGAAATGAGCATGATTATGATGTGATGCTATTCCCATCATTCTTCTGAGATCGTCAAGTTCTAAACAAACAATCCCATAATTCAAACATCGTTCATTCGATGATAGGTGCAAATGAAAAGGCACCCCGTATATGTAGATTTCTCAGCCGGTTGATCTGCTAGGTGGGCAGAAAGGAAAGAGGTGTTGGTGGTGTTAATCGGATGAAATTGATGGGAAGGCCGAACTCAAAAAACGTCATGATACATACCGACCGACCAAAACCCCCTCCCCCCACTATACCACTATGTACGATGGATGGATACAGACGGGCACAATTCTGAAGAAGAACAAGAACAAGAACAAGAAGAAGCAGAAGCAGAAGAAGAGGAAGACACTGCAATCAATCAATCCACGTACTACCCACTACTTACCTACTTGCCTACTTGCCTGCATTCCTCAATTTTCTCCATATACCGGCATTCTTTTTGCGTCTGGAGAACTTCTCTCCACAGAATCAATTGATCATAATCGACGGAATTAACCTTTTCAGTTGCTATAGCACACACAGACAAAGACTGTGTTGGTGCAGAGTAAGACTTGCTCGGACTACCCAGTACTCTACATGTACACTATCAGTCAATCATAAAGCTCGGTCCCAAGTCGTCGCATAATACAAATATCGGTATCTCTACAGGAATCTCCATCTCGACAACTGAGCCCCACCACCCCTCGAAATCAAGTCCCTCAAGTTTCGCGCCAACCGCATGGCTACTGCAGTCTGCTGCTTCCAGTAAGCCCGCGAAGTCTTCCGAAATAAGAGGCACACCAAAACATTCCTTCTCGCGAGATTCTCACCGTCACCTCAAATTACAATGGCTGAGACCACGACGGCTGCGGCTGAAGAAGAAAGAAACTTAGTGGCTCACTTCAAAGAGCAGAAAATCTTGCCCCCCGATGAAATCAAAAAAAATCCAAGGAAAGAAGGGTTGGGAGCAAGTTCGAGAAATTTGAGTGTGCGAGACTTTGAGTTGGTGAGGACTTTAGGAACCGGTACGCTCCGATGATATGCGATGTGCTGTGTTGTGTAGCTTGATGACGGAGCCTGCACGCAATGTATGCTAATTGATTTTCATTCAACAGGCACATTCGCTCGCGTGTACGATATTCACCCTCAGGAATCTCTCGCTTGAATATATTCTGATTTTATACTGTGTAGCTGGCTTGTACGTCTTGCAAATCCCGCTGAAGAGGATCGCGATAAGGTTTTTGCGCTGAAGGTCCTACGGAAAGTCGAGGGTAAGAGTTGAATTGCAGAAGCAGAGTCGATTCCATTGACTGACAAGATCTAGTCATCAAACTCAAACAGGTCGACCATGTCAATCACGAGCGTTCGGTTCTTTCAGATGTTGCTGGACATCCTTTTATTACTACATTAATTACTTCTTTTTCTGATCATGATTCACTGTATATGCTGGTATGCTCATAGGATTCCCTCTACCACAAAATCCCATCTTCCATTATCAATTGGATATCCGGGTACTCTATTTTTTGTCTGAGACTGACTTCTATCTCTACTAAGCTTGACTACTGCCCTGGAGGTGAAGTATTCTCCTATCTACGAAAAGCCAAACGATTCGACGAGAACACAGCTCGATTTTATGCCGCGGAAATAGTTTTGATTCTTGAGTTCTTACATGAACAAGAAGGGGTTGCATATAGAGACATGAAGCCAGAGAACCTGCTGTTGGATGCTGAGGGACATATAAAATTGGTCGATTTTGGATTCGCAAAACGTTTAGGAAACAGTAAGCTGCGTAAATTCGAGGGCTCTGTTGGCCGTTTATTGACAATAATGAAGGGGAAACATATACTTTATGCGGTACGCCAGAGTATCTTGCGCCAGAGGTTATCCAATCAAAAGGCCATACGACCGCCGTCGACTGGTGGGCTTTGGGCATATTAATATACGAATTCCTCACAGGATATCCACCCTTTTGGCATTCAAACCCAATAGAGATTTACAAGCAGTATGTACCTCATTTCCTCGTTGTCTTTCAATCATTTGCACATTATCTGACACAGAGCTTCGTCTAGAATTGTTAGCAAGCCAGTTTCCTTCCCTGCCGAACCTGCCATTTCACCTGCGGCAAAAGATATTATTCGCCAATTTTGCACGCTCGATCGGTCACATCGTCTCGGAAATATATCTGGTGGCGCTGCACGGGTGAAAGATCACCCTTTTTTTCAAGGAGTGATCTGGGAAGATGTATATTACAGGAAATACCGTGGTCCGATTATACCCCCTTTGAGATATCCAGGCGATGCTCAAAATTTCGATTTATATCCCGATGAAAAAGAAGGAAGAGAACCATACACAGAGGAGCTCGCGGCAAAATACGATGATTTTTTCAAGGGTTTTTAGATTACAACCCAAATGTGGATTCATTGGCGAATGTTGGGACGTGGATGGGATTGGTGTACGGCTGTATCAATGGATTGGTTTGCAGGTTTTAGATACTGCAAATGGCGTTCTTCGGGTACGATAATGGGTCGGTTAAAGAGATCGGTTGGAGAGGTCAGGGGAACATGTCATGATATCGCTTGTACACTTTCTTATGGAGATGGAATGGATAGCGGGTATATATGGACGAATTTTTGCAAACTTTACCTTTTAGGGTTATAAAAGCTAAGACATTATCAATTTGGGTTCCTGATTGTCCCCATATTAAATGTGGATTCCTCCAAGTTACTTTGAAATTTTAATCCGCATCTGGAACCGACCCTTAAGCGATGTGATACTTCCTGTCTTGTAGCTCGGGAATACCTGCTTCTGCAGATTGCCTACGGAAATCATTGTGATATGGAGTACACGGATGCTCGGGGGAAAATAGTTAGATACAACGGTTCATCAGACCAATGCGGAGTATCTGAGCCTCAGCTATGCATGATACGTTTATTAACTAGTGAATACTTCCCCATAGATTTTTAAATCATTGATGGTTTCTAACATTGAAATGTTGCCTCCCCCCCGTTTCTGTTGTAAATTATCTTTCTACATAAGCACGTATTCCAACTGCACACTTTCAAAATGGAACTCTCTCTGTATTCATCGCTGCTTGTCGTCTTCGTCACTTGGATTCTATCGTCGCAATTGACATCGTATTTGCGCTCGCGCCGCTACAATGCAGATGCGCCATTGATAGGGAATTCGTGGTGGGAAACTTTGACGTCGAGGGGGTTGTCGGGGAAGGAATTGTTGGTTGGTGCTTATCAGAAGGTATGCTTGTTTTGTTTTTTTTTTGTTTTTGGCTTTGCCTCTGGTTATTGGAATTATGGGATTATGGAATTATCTTGTTCTGTGAAATGAATGAGTGTGATTTTTGGGGGGGGGGATTGGGGTTTTATTTTTATTCTTATTTTTCCCCCCCAAAAAGAAAGTTGCACGGAAGCTAATGGATGATAAATAATAGTATTCGAAAAATGGAAAGGCGTTTCGTATGAATGGACCGCTGGGTCCTCAGTGGGCATTACCTACTTCTGTTTTTGCGCAGGCGGGGAAGATGGGGACGGGAGATTTGGATCCGTATGAGGCGAATGAAGATGTATGTTCATTGATTGTTATTTGATAGCTTTATATTTTTGTCTGGTCTGATCTGATCTGATCCGATCCGATACAATTCCGCTCAATTCGATCTAAAGATCGAAATCTAGCAAGGAAAATGTAAGAAAGAATGTCGAACTAACCCTCCGAAACAGTTTCTCCTTATGCGACCCTTCATCTCCCCCGAAAGCGAAGACATGATGACCTTTGTCATATCCAAACTGACGCGCTCGATTCCCGAAATCATCCCCCTCCTGCTCGCGGAAACCACGACGGCGTTTCGAGAAAATTTTGCGCCGGGAGACGCGAGTGAGATTGATGCGGAGGGGTGGACTCACACGTGTTTGTTTCAGCATGTGAATGTTGCGCTGGCGAAAATCGTGTCGCGCATCCTGTGTGGAGAGAAATATTCGGGCGATGCGGTGTGGGTTGATAATGTGGCGACGTTTGCACGGGGGATTTTTTTTTCTGGGTTGTTGTTGAGACGCTTGCCGAGGTGGAGTCATGGGATTGTGGCGCCGTGGATGAAGACGACGAAGCAGGTTCGGGTTATTGAGAGGATGGTTATGGAGGATGTGAGGGGATTGGTTAGGAGGGATGTTACGGGAGCGGAGTATGAGAGGGGGGTTATCTTGCCGATGTTGGTGGAGGATGTGAGGGGGAAGAAAGTATTTGAGGGGAAGGGGGAGGAGGAATTGCTTTGGGGAGTGAACAATAGGATTTGTAGGTTCTTTTTTGCGACGATCGACACGACGACGCTTACTTTTACGCATGTGCTTTATGATGTTGTTGGGCATGAGAAGGAGCTTTATGTGGAGCCGATGAGGAGGGAGATTAGAGATGTGTGGAAGAAGTTCGGAGGGGTGTGGAATCGAGAAAGTATTGGGGAGTTGAAAAGTTTGGATGCTTTTATGAGGGAGAGTCAGAGATTACATCCGTTGGGATATACATTGGGTAGCAGGAAGGTGGCGAAGAAAGAAGGACTGGATTTTGTTAGTAAAGGAGAAGATGGGGAAAAGGTTATTCATATTCCGTATGGAGAGAGGATTGAGGGAATGGCATGGGCTATCCACCAAGATGCTGAGCATTACGAAGATGCAGATGTGTTTAAGGGGTTTAGAACTAGGGATGAGACGATAGCGGGCGCGAACCCGAGTGAGAGGTTTATGAGTTTTGGATATGGTATGTTTGAATGTTTCTTCTGGCTCTAAATAATGCTAATCGATCTCAGGTCGTCATGCTTGCCCAGGCCGCTACGTAGCTCTCACAATTGAGAAAATCATGTTGGTTGAATTCCTCATGAACTACGATTGGAAGGAGATGGATAGATTGAAGGATTGGTCATTTGGATGGAACAATATCCCAGATATGGCCAGTAAAGTCCATATTAGAAGATTGAGTAAAGAGGAAGCGGAAAAGTTGTGGGAATAGGCAGCGTATTTGATATAGCGGGGTGCGACTTGTGGTACAGAAATTAAATGGTTTGCGGTTTATGGGTGGAAGTACTGTTATTACAGAAATAAAGCGTGAGCTTTCGGTTTTACAAATCTTCAATTGGGAACTATGGGATTGGCGTGCTCATCAGATATGTATTGGAATGTTGGTAGCTAGTTAATCCGTTACCACTACAACTGCCATATCGCCAGGCATTGGCGATCTTTGCCGGTTAGCTTTTTTATAAGTGACAATCCTCTCAACAATGTGGGTTTCTTGGTTTCCTTGGTAGGTCTTCGAGCTTGAAAAAATACACAGTATTTCTTCTACCTACAGTCTTCACTGAGACAAACAAGCCAGATTCGCCTTACACTTGAGACCAGCTAATGGGTGCTATATCTGCTTACAATATTTGCTGATATCGGGGAACAAACCGGTTGTGTTCGTCTACTAGATGTGGATCAGATTTCTTGGTTTGAAATGGGATTTATTTTGTTGTGTCATCATTTTGTTTAAATGGAAATCGAGGTGTCTTTTTCAGAGTTCAACATCGAAGCTGGATGTAATCACTCCATCATGGTCTGCTTAGGGTTGTTTGTCTCTATCTTTTGCGACTCTTTTCGTGTGTTGAGAGTTTTTCACATTGTCATCAGCAATCAAGAAATGGCATGCCTTCTTCTGTTTTTGTAGCCATTCAAAAGATATCCGTATCAATCACCTTACGTTTCTGTCATTCAAAAGATACTACGCATATTCGGTATAAGATAAAAATAGGATGAATTAAAGTATCTGCTCTTGTATGTATGTTTCCTTCAATTTCTCTAGAGCCAGACCACTTGAACAGTTTGAGACCATCTACCAACCATCCTCTAGACCAGATCTCAACCTCTTTCTTCCTCTTACCACATCAGCACACACATATACACCAAATTACCTACACAATACCAAAAAACATCGCCGTCTTGTACATCCCCACATACTGCGGCGCAAACTGCTTTAACATAGCCAAGATCATTTGATTCTGTGTTAACCCGTGTTCCTTCTGTAGTTTTTTCAACTTCTTCCGGCTTTCTTCTGGTAAATTGTTGTATATTTCTTCATACTTGTCCATTTGTTTTTGCGTGGGTTTGAAATCAATATCGAGCTCATCGGAAAGGTTGGGAACTGGGAGGGGAAGGGGAGAACGGCCTTGAACGGGAGAACGGATTTGAAAAAGACGGGATGCGAGTGAAGGCATGGCTTCGGAAATAGAAGTGAGGGTAATAGAATGAGTGTTTATGTGAGAGGGTTGAGGATGATTGTTATAAAAACAATGACTGTAGCTGGGAAATTTAAAATGTGATCTTGGTGAAACGAACGTGATGTGACTGAAAGACAAAAGATGGATGGATATCACTGCAAAGACGAACAAGTGAGTAAGTAGATATACAGAAATATAGAAACTTCTGTTCGAATCATACTTGATTAAAACCTGGAGTAATATGCCAAACCACACTTGGCAGTTGGTTTGTTCATTCCTTTTATATATTTACCTAACACACCAAGAATGTCACACGAACACTGCCACGGACATAAATGTTATTCGGCCTCATAGAGATCCCATTGAAGTGGTAGGCTGTCCCGAATTGGAAAACTCGGGCCGCAAAGATGGTGGTAAACCCACACGGCGGCTAACGAAAAATACAGACCGGCCCGACCGTTTTGCAGTACTGCAGTGTCAATTCTTGGCTCTATCCTTTCTAGAATTAAACGCCAGCGCTTGTGTGTTTTGACCACGTAATGAAATTGACGAGGAGATCTAAAGATTTGAGGTCGCAAATCGGCACCATGCCTATATCTGTGCGGTTAGGCTTGAAGCTTATAAATATCAGCTGAAAACTCTCGATGGAACGGAAACAGTCGATGTGAGAGATCGCATTTTCCATGAGCCATTCAAGGGAAGTAAGATGAAAAGGATCAAGATGAGCACACGGATGATTTGTTCCAAAATCAATACATTTCATATTTGGTACTGCAAAAGAAGAAAAAGCCTACGAAGTCGCTTGTAATGACTTCGGATAGGATTGAAGATGATTGATTTGTGGATGAAAGGGTAAACTTACAATAGCCATTTATATCACAAACTAAATTCCAGCCTGTTTCCAGCAAAATCCCTAGCAAAGAATCTGATAGGATATTCCACTCCTTTCGCTCCTGAATAAGTCAGTCACCATCAACGATTCGTACGTTATTTTCTTCCTCGCTCTCCTCTTCCCCCCAAAAAATCAAGCACGTGAAAGACTCACCACTATCAACCTCACCAGGCTTATCAGCCTCTCTTGGTCTCGCCTCTCCAGCCTCCTCACTCTCATAGAACGTCCAAATTTTCTTCTGCAATTCAATCAAAGCTACTGGACTCGCGACTCTGAAACATGGATGGCGAGAAGACTTTGGCTCTGAAGGAGATGCGGAATCCGAGATGTGGATCTGTTGACCTTGAGGGGTAATGTCAAACCTTGGGATATCTGTCAGTACAATTCCATGAATAGAAATGGGGGGTTGAATTGATAGAGAGGATCGTAGGACACTGCCGGAGAGAATAAAGGAGAGGAAGATCGGCCATACCAAGCAAGGTGATCTTTCTGCAAGACCGGTACTGGAACTGAGGTGAATCCCAACACTTCGTCGTAGAACTTTTTGGCCAAGTGGAGAGTGCCGGGTAGCACCGTAAGATTTACGTGAGCAATTCCTGTGATCAACATTGTGAATCTAGGTATGAGAAATATCCTAAGAATTCTGCGTTATTTTGTCGTAATTTGTGTTTATTTTCTTTCCTGTTTGTTTGTGGTTTGTCTGTTCACAACATGAACGAGGAAATCGCGAGGAGGGGTCAGGTGGGGGTGGATCTCACACCGAACGTGGGGAACCAATAAGGGGTCTAGCTTATAAATCCTGATATGTCCTCTGTAATACATCTTTTCAGCTGGGAATCACGCAATCTAGAGGGAAATTATGCCTTGCTATATGTCAATCAAGTCTAGACGTTGAATTGCTGATATCGTAAGTGTAGTGAGGTGAATTAGATGATAGATAAATTCTTTATGATTTTTTGAAATCGATACAAATAATCAAATTATAGTTCAATATATTTTCAAAGCTATTATATAAAATCTTTATATATTGTCTAAAACTAGAAATTGATTTATCTAGAAGCTTGTACTATTCCAACAGGAGAGAGATATATTGACTTTATACTCAGCGGCTGGAAGCGCAGTGTTGATATTGCATATCCACATCGATAGATCCACTGATCCAGACCATCCCACTCGGGACCAACTGGGAATGCGACTGGTGTTTGGCTGCTAAGTACGCGGTCGAAGGCCTTTGCGCGGCTGCCACAGCAAACAGATGGTGAAATAAAATTCTGGGAGACCGCCGCAGAAGCCAGCTGGAAATCCTCTGGTCATACACAACATGACCCTCCAAATGTGTCGATTATGTCAGAATCATATCGCAAATGACAAGAATTTTACTGCTCAATCATGCTTGCGTACTCGGTCAGTGATGGCCAGTCAAACGCGTAAAGTTTACCATTTTCTCCTGCTTTTTTCAACTCTATTTCACGGCCTTTCAAAGTTTCGATAGGAGATCTCCATGATTCTGCCCATCAGGATGAAAAGCAGATCCAGTTTACAAATTTGTCAAAGTACAGAAGCCTTCTAGAGAACACATGCTCTTGGAATGTCCACGCTCTTTCAGATCAGATAGTTTGGGACAAACGACTCGTCCCAGCACTCCACATCGTCCTTCACATCATTTTCCTACTTGGAAACGACACCAATTGGCTCTCTCCCTCTTCAGCAGATTGAACGACCCCAGTCAGCATGGCTTCCATCGCATTAGCCGCCACAATCGCGAATTCTGCTTTTGCGTATATTGTTCCCATGGCTTTCAAATGCTTCGCCTTCGTCTCATAATCATCTCGCATAATACAAACGCGATTCACCCAAAGGAGTTTTCTGCCGAGTCTAGCAAACAGCACCATTGAATTCCGAATCGTCTTTGGTACCATATTTCTACTGCCGATAGACAGACTGCCGGGCTTCATGAGCTCGGAAATGTTGGCTTTTGTTGCTTGCAGTCTCTACTGCGCCTCATACATAGCTAAACGCGACATAGTCGAGGTCTTTATCTGGAGTTACTATGTACTCTTGCTATACGTCTATAGAACTGGGTTATACTTCGCCTTTGCTAAGCAATGTGTTGAAAATTTGGCATTTCTAGTCGTGGCAGCTTCCACATTGCTGTATCGAATTCAATATTCTGACCGTGTCCACCTTCACTGGATCAAATAATTGAGGCTTTCCCAGAGGCCACACACTTGACTCCTTGGCTATTTCACCTTCGGGGGAAAATAGCCAAATGAACCCGAGTTCTTTCAAATGCCTTCTTCTTGCACTAGCATCTGCCTTCGGTATTGTTGATTAACCAAAAGCAATCCATAACCTGGGCGCTTGATCCATGGAATGGGCACTCAACTCGTAATCCGTCTGAAAGCTTTGTTTAAGAGCTTCATTCAGGGAGGCGACGTGCTCATCGGCTAATGCTATAATGGCCTTGCATGACGCACACCCTGCACTCCGAGATTGTAGATCTGACTTGCAACCAAGAGATGCATCCAGAATTTTGAATCTCTCTATATTCAGGCTTTGCTGGTGAGTGAGAGTGAGGTCGAGCATTTTACAGACATCACAGAAATTCCCTTCATTCTGTATAGAGTCGGTGAGCGAGATGATTGGAGTTTGGCCTTGTGAACGGTTCAGTTTTAGACTTTCGGCGTATTACATTGAGTATAAGTGAAGCTGCTATGGATTTTGCTAGCACACTCGACTTCTTGGACGGAGAAGCTGAGTTGGTGATTTTGTAGAACCAGGCAAGAGAGGCGGTTGGATTCTCCCCACCGCCACCACAACTCTTTTCGATTATCAGTTAAAACACACCTTTGCGTTAAATCTAGATTCCAGTTAATTTTGTAACAAGCGTAGGAGTGTATAGATGTGAAGGTCAAGAATATCGGATTTAGTTAAAGCTAATCCTTGAGGACGTTCGATGCTACAGAACATGTGTGCCTTTTGGAGGTGTGTTGTACTAAGCCGGCTTTACTTCGGCTAGGCGCTATCGTGATTTGGCTACAGGAAGCTTGAAAAAGCTCGAGTGCAAATCTTGCAACTCTGAGATTTCGGAAAACATTGTCGCAGTTGATTCACAACGCGAATTTTCTTCGAGGCCTGAGAATGGGTTGCCAAGCCGATTTCTTGCGGCTGGGATAATTTTAGAAGGCTCTCTTCATTTAGAATCATACAGTCGTTTTTCTGGACTGGAGCGATCGCGCTGCCCTTAATGAGATATCTAGTTGCATGGAATCAGACGCAAATCCCGAGGATGAGTTATTATTCAGTGCTGACCTGTGTTTCTCGAGAAGTAATTCCAGTCCAATCGTAGGTTGTGTTATAATGCAGGGCGCCAGCATCGAGTGGTGGTAGAAGGTGATGATGAGGTGAGCTTCGTGTTCTGTTGTTCCGACTTAAATGGTATAGCAAATTGATACATGGAATGATGCCTATAGGCTTGAAAATAAACTTAAAAATCTTGAAGCCTTCGGTGTTGCTGCCTTTTGTCTAAAAGTGCCAGCTCCATCTTTGTGGCGGATCAGAGCATGGTACAATATACGCTTCAAATGTATCACAGCGATTCCCCCAGAGTTTTCGCTGTTGGCTCATCCTCCGGCGCAACGATAATCTCCGTTCTTGCAGCAGCGTATTCTGGTGTATTCGCCGGCCGCATGTGATTCTCTGGTGTTCCAACCGCGTGCTGGAACGGTGCGCCATCATCCACCCCGTTCAGTCTGGACACAAGCTGTGCAAATGGGCTAAAAAAACCTATACTCCCCAGCAATGGGATGATCTTGCACGAAGCGAGTATCCGAGGTACACTGGTCAATGACCAAATATGCAGGTATGAGAAGGTACTGCAGATACTTTGGTTAAATATAAGAATTTGGAAGACCAACTTGCCCAATGGAGCAATGTATTAGGTCTGACTTTCTCTTATAACTCCACTAAAAACCCGGAGGCTAGTTACACAAAGATTATCTACAAAGATGAAAGCAAACTCATAGAATATAGTGCGCAAGAAGTAGGCCACTTTTCCCTGTTCCATGAAGTTCAGGTGCTGGATTTATCTGGACTGATGAGAGTGACTACAACTACAACTACCACAGTTGCAACTACTACTACATGCGTAACAAGCGCGACAATTATACAACAAACACTTCAAGCGCTCCGACTGGCAGTAGCCCGACGCAGAGTAAGTACGGACAGTGTGGTGGCAGCTCCTGTACAGGGCCTACCCTACTAAGTGCGTCGCTGGGACAACATGCTCAACATCGAATCCCTACTACGCCCAGTGTCTGTGAGGTGATAGAAAAAATATCGAGGTCGCTTATGCTTTCTCCCACTATCTGGTTCATCTGTCTCGATAGTGATAGCCTTCAGTGAATCAGTGTTATGCGACAAGCTATTCTCCGGTGTAATTCACGAAGGACCAGGTTGGTTATATATTGTCAAAGGATTTGAGGGCGCCAAGCAAATTCACAATCTTCTACTGGAAATCGGGTCTCTGCAGAAGTTGCCAGTCTGGCCAGCAGAGTATATTTATGGTTGATAGTAGGTGTAATGGTGGCGGGTAGTAACAGAAGCTCCAAAGGCTGAAGATCTTAAGATTGTGAGTAGGACTTAGTAAATAGGTGGGTGATTTCTTTAGTAATATGACTTTAAACTTTATCTACCTAACTAAAAGCTCAACCAATCTAACATATCGCCAGCTAGAAGTTTAAGCCACTTGAAAATATCGCCATCCTCAAACTGGAACCTCAAAATGCGTTTTCAGCTCAGGGAAAACCTTTGTCGCACGCTCTACAAAACATTCTAGGTACTTTCTCCACGATAGTCTGCATTCGCTGCATAGTTCAACACCACCAAACTGGTGTGACAACTCTGCACCGTAAGACTCGCGATATTTGCATTTGTCACAAACTCCATCACCGCCCATTTCAAGGAACTCAGCAAGCCCCGGGAACATAAGTTCTTCACTACGAGTGATGAGGACCTTGTATCGCTGTGCGTTACGAATAGACCTTTTGTTTGCATCGACTCGGTTCCAGAGCTTGAAGTTCTTCCGGGTTTGATCAACGACTTTGTCGGTCTCTGACTCGCCAATTGTCAAATTCTCTTCAACGAATCGGTAACGGCGCATCATCATATGTATTGGTCCACCAAAGAAGCGCACGAAATTAATAACATTAGCCAGCTTAGGATCTCGTGCCCAGGCGGCGTCAAGGGCCCAAAGTATCTCGCGACACTCGCTGTAGGCTTTGATACGCAAGTCCTCCGGCATGTAGGCAAACGTGCTGTTTGTCTCACCTTCAGCACGATGTTTGTAGAAAGCCACTGCATCATACAGAGTGTCTCCAATTTCGGTCAAAAGTTCAAATTGATCTTCGGTGAACCAGATGTCGTCGAGATCGTTGCATGCTAGAGCTGAGGCAATCGTGAATCTGGCCAGCGCATCACAGTCCCGCATGCGGAACCAGTGTCTTGGTGATTGCGCGAGAGCGTTTACATAACGTCTGAAAAGCTCCCCATCTCGTCTATCACTCGCCTTGTCCGCCGTGATTAAAAGAAAAGTCTTGTACTCTCGTGCCATTTCTTTGTGTCCTGGGGTTCCTTCAAATAAAGCCGCAAGAGTAGCATCCAAATCGTAGCCGAGGAGGTTGTTGCTGGCAGTGACATCCACCATCTCGCCTCGAAACTCGGCGATGATACCCATGATGATGATACGCATGAAGGCCACGTATCTATTCCAGTTTGTGTAGTTAGGAATAACACAGCGTGTGTACTCCCATGCGCACGCAAAGATTTCTCCCTTCAATTCGGCCGGAAGGTTGATAGATTGCAAATCGTTCGCAATGTCAGGAGGGTAGTACCAGGTATCCCGATGCTCTTTGGCAAGGGGGGTGGCAGCTATTGCTGCCGCTGCTGCTTTAATGGAGTCTTCATCATGAATAGATTGCTCTTGACTTTGACGCTTGGTACTGTCGGTACCTAGGCCTTCGCTCTTCGTCGAATCTGAGATTTGAATGGATCTATCATCGATAAGCGTTTGAGTAATAACTTGTTGCATATTTTCGAGATACAGATTGGGATAAAAATGAAGTTTTTGTGTGAAGTTTGAATACAAGCTGAGATTGATGTTTATTTTCTCGATATGAGAGCACTTTCATCAACTATATAAGCACTTTGGAGGGCTTACATGCACCAAAAAGCTCAAACAAACTCTCCTACCTCCAATTGCCCGAGCCAATGGAGTAGAACGCCGGAGGTAGTTCATTGCCACTCGGGGATTGCAATTGCTAAGATCACCGTTTCGAGGATGGCACGACTCATTGAGTCGTATGCAGCTTGATTCTTGCTAGAGCTCTTTCGCTCTATGATGGATTCAAATCTCCACTTACCCCTCTCTCAACGAAGGATTGCATTACGATGATCGAGCTCTGCCCAAATCCAGACTAAGGCTCATAAACCGAGCCCATTTTACTTCAAATTATATAGTTGATTACCAGCTGATCGTTTCTATTGACTATGACTCTGGAGAATGATCTCATCTATATCTATCACATGTGAAGAATGATGTATAACAGATAAGCAGGGCCATTTAGGGGTCATTATCGGGTCTTCTGTTCAAGAACATATATTGACTACCTTTTTATCTGAACCCCAGACTCCACATTGTGTCAACGAATATCTGTGTACAGGGGAAATGCTGGGCAGAAAGTATAATCTCCAAAGCCCAAAACCGACCTTTTTGTGGAAAATATACATCGGATTGGTCGATGGACAGAGATGCCCTTCGTCCGTGTAGGTGCAATGGTTTTGCTCGCCGATTTTGATGTATCTACATGGTTGAAACCTTCTTTTCTAGGCTATTTCGTGACGCTTCATTTCTCTCATCTGCAATTCCACCAGTCAGAGTTGCTGGCTATCAGTTTATGAAGTAATTCTAATGATCAGATTTCTTGATATTATTTAATCTATATTGTCATCTAATAAAAAAATGCTATGTATCATCTCATCTACTATTTGAAAATAAAAATAAGTTAAAAAAACATAAAACAGAAAGGAATTTAAAATTATAATTAAAATTATAATTAAAACTTGATAATTACTTACTCGTACTTTCGTATTGAGGAGAATACAGATGACGTAGTACCTACGATAACCGTAAGTCCTAAATGTCATATATTATATTCTGTCTAAAGAACTAATTACTTGATTCCTATAGCCCTTAAATAGAGAGCTACAGTGATGCGAAATAGCTAGTCTCTTTCGCGTTCGCTAATAGTATATAGTAGCTATACCCTAGAAGATCATTCACTTGTTCATACAATTACTCTCATATCACTTAAATTGATCTAAATTTACTCTCATATCACTTAAATTGATCTAAATTTACTCTCGTACCACTTAGATTCTATAATAACTAGAATCTAGGATTATAACTATAAACTGTCGGTATCACCAAGGGGATGGTGAAGTCAATATAGTACTATGGTTTACACTGTTGTAATATTGCTTAAGGTTCTAAAAGCTAGGACTACGAAACGTATTACTATAGTGCCGGAAGACGCTAGCGTAGTCACATGATCTATATCCCGATATAAACCCATTAATCGGATTTTCTAAAAGGGCTATTAGTTAGATTTTCGATAAAAGAAATTATATAGTAAATCAGAATAGATAATAGAAGCTAGAATCTAGGATTTAAGAAAAATTAAATCTAAAATCTATTGTAGAATCTATAATTGAAAGCTAGAATCTAAGTGATATAAGAGTAAATATATATCAATTTTAGTGACATGAGAGTAATTAAATTCACTTTTATTAGTACGAGAGTAATTTACCGTAAAATAAACGATAAATAATATTTTGTTAGATGAAAAAGAGATTGGATAATATGTCTCAGATTATTTTCAAAATTGAATAATAGTACATTAGACGAAAGAAATCGTTTTGAGCAAAAATGTCCTACGACGCGTCATACCTTACCGCCAGATATGAGTCAACATCAGTAGAATACAATGTAGAATCGCTTTTATCATATAGCTATGCAAACGTGCCCAGTCACTGTGATTATCACAATAGAGGAAGCCCTTGGAGAGGTGTGTAATTCACCTTGCATGTGTTAAATCAACTGATCTGACCCAAACACGATCATGTCGCAAGCGTTCCGATTAGTGCCACTTTTTGTGTTTTTCCCTATACTCAATGACACAAGAGTATCTTTTGTTCCACTTGTAACTTGCCTAGGTTCTATATTGGAAACTGGAGAACAGTAGTCTTGTCTCACATAATGTGGGTTAACTACTCTGATAATTAACTCCGTGGGTTGCATTGCTTATGTGCATAAACGTTAGAATTGATATGATTCAAAGAAAACTTTAGCACTTTAAAGCCATCTTGTATTCGTCACCACCTGAAGTCTGCTGCCCTGAATTCAAATTAGACTTTCGGGTGTAAACGTCCAGAAAGCTTAAAATTTAGCCGAACAACCTTCCATCTTCAGAATAGGAGCTTAATAGATCCAGTTAATAATCAGCTATGATAGGTGTTCTTGTGAAAGTTATTGGAGCCAGACTCTCATTTGACATGTGGATATCATGCACACTTATCACCACTCGCAGATCTGAATTCTCGACAGATCTTCGCACTTTTAGCCACATAAAACTACATATTGTATCTTCTAGTTTAATATTGCGTGGTATAAGATATTACCGCCTGATTCTCTGTGATAATACAATCCCCTCTTCACCTTTACAATCCTTCAAAATACTCTCCTGAACATTCTCCTGCATGGTCTACCTTATAAAATTTGAGATCTTTGTATCATTCAACATCGTGGACGACTGGCCTTCCTACAAAAGCAAAAGTCATGTCTAATCCTATATTTAACCTTGGCTCCTTCGCTTGCTTGCTGAGCCTGGGGTCTATAGTTCTTTGGTACACTATCAGTGCAGTCTTAGCTTGGTATCCTCTACGAAAGATACCAGCACCATCCTTCCTTGCCACATTCTCGTATCTTTGGCTTGCCAAAACAACCTACAGCGGAAAACAATACTGGGTTCACCGCGACTTGCACAAGAAATATGGCCCATTAGTACGAATCGGACCAACAGACATCATTACTGATGATCCTGAAATCATCAAAAAGATATCTTCAGCTCGCAGCTCGCACCGTCGAGGGGACTGGTATTTGACCGGTCGATTCAATCCATATCATGACAACTTGTTCACGATGCTGGAGCCGGGCCCTCACGCCAAGGCAAAAGCAAGAACTGCGGCAGCATACAGCGGACGCGATATGCCTGACTTGGAGGTCGGTATTAATGCTCAGCTGCAAACTCTCATCGGCCTAATGCGTTCGAAATACGCATCGAATGCTGTCAAACCTCATCAGCCATTGCTTGATCTTGGACAATTGTCGTGCTTCTTTACCATGGATGTGATTACTCGGCTTGCCTTTGGTGAGGAATTTGGCTATCTCAGGGAAGAAACCGATCAATACGGCTTCCTTGGTGAGGTACGCGAACTCTGGCCACGTATGTCAACATCAGCGGATACTCCTTGGATCAGAAAGTTCCTATTTTCTCCCCCCTTTCTCAAAGTTCTTGGCCCAAAGCCTACTGATAAAACGGGGTTTGGCGCTTTAATGGCGTAAGTGGAACCCCTTTATTCGACCTTGGCTATACTAACAACAATTAGGGTAGCAGAGCATCATGTGGGTAAAAGATTTGCGCCTGATGCGAAGAAAAAGGAAGACATGCTTGTGAGTATCTAGACTACTTAGAGATTGATGAGAGCTAACCTGGTGCCAGGGTTCATTCATTCGACATGGTTTGAATCAGCAAGAATGCGAAGTCGAAGGCCTCTTCATGATCGTTGCCGGAACAGAAAGCACTGCATCCGCTATTCGCTCTACATTGGTGCATATAATGACCTGTCCTCGTGTATATCAGAAGCTTAAGATTGAGATCAACCTCGCCGTCGAAGAGGGGAAAATTTCAAGTCCTATCAAACTCGAAGAGGCAAAGTCGCTTCCTTTTCTCCAGGTTGGTTCACATTTCCCTCCAGACTATGCAATACTATTCCATTTTTCATTCCCTTCATGACAGGTGCTTACTTAACGGCTAGGCTGTCATTTACGAAGGCATTCGTATGCGTCCTCCTCTTCTGGGACTCTTCCCCAAAATTGTTCCAGATGGCGGGGAAGAGTTTCATGGAATGTTCATACCAGCGGGTACAGCAATCTGTATGAATACTTCTTCTCTGTTAAGATCCACTGCTCTTTTTGGGGATGATGCAGACGTTTATAGACCAGAACGTTTTATGGAGCTCGAAAAGTCAAAGAGGGGTGAGATGGAGCGCAATGTGGAACTTGCCTTTGGTTATGGTCAATACATGTGTGTTGGAAAAACAGTCGCGTTCATGGAGCTAAACAAGTCCATTTTTGAGGTTGGTAGCTGATCATAATGTTTCACAAATCTTGAGCTAACTTGAATGTTTTTTCCAGATACTTCGAGCCTTTGACCTCCAGCTGTTGAGCCCCGCCAAACCATGCGATGTCCTCAGCTATGGAATCTTTCTTGAGTCAAATATGCTTGTTAAAGTTACTGAAAGTGAGGGTACAGAATAACAATAGCGCAACAGGAGATTCATTGAATATTCAATCTCAATCAAATGTTCACAGCAGTATAGTTTAGCTATCTCATAGTTACATGAATCATGCAAGTACAATAGAAGTGCACTATAGCAATTGTTTTGAATATCTTAATCCTATGCTTAGCGGTACTTTTTTTTTATCTTCGATAGAAGGCGCCGCCTGTTGTGAAATTTGACTACTTATTTGCTTCGGAGACTCGCCAATGACTTCATTTTTAAGTCTAGGATTTCAAATCATTGTGTTCAGATTGCATAACCCTCTCGCCCAATTCATTTATTTAACTTTTTGTGTCGATTAGGGAATTCCAGCCTCACTTATTTGCTATCTGCTATTTGCTATTTGCCATGGGTACAGATACATCGTAGCTAAGGTGTCATTATTCCCCACATGTTCTTGCAGAGATTACAATAGGCCGTCCAGCGATCTTGATCTCCAGAACTTGATATGACTATGACAATGAAGAAGGAAGAAGGGTTTACTTCGGAACGCGTCATCGCCCTCGCGGCCCTATGCCCCCACTCTCAGTCACATTGGAGTACACAAAGCACAATCAAGTACGAAGAGATTAACCAGCTTCCTCTTAGAGAGGAACTCAGTAGATCTTGGAGATTTCAGTTTCACTGTAGCCGAGATAGTAGGGTTGTAACTTATACTTTCGAGAACTGACATGCAAGAAAAAAGCTAAATCAAAACAACTTGGGATCATAAGTGATCAACAAGTGAGTTGTCGATGAAGTATTAACGTGCGTAAAGTGACGCTCATATGCAGTTTAAGTAGAGGCATATAGATAACCAATTCATGGAAAATCATATGCTGTCCCCTAAACGAAGGTTATTTAGTGGAACAATTACATGGTGGCGAATGAACATCAAGCGGAATGTCATGATTTAGCGAAGTGAAACCCGCATCGGAGTTTTTACCCCAATTATGTGTCTCACAATCCTAGAAACAACTTAAATCCGTTCGGATATAACGAGCTTACATTGCGGAGTTTCGTAAATATACTAAGGTTGATCTGATATATTTCAACAATATATTAAAAATAGATTTCTATCTGTCGGGATAGGGATCATGTGACCGTGCTAGCGCTTGCGCTAGCGCCTTTCGACACTACAGCAATACGTTTCATAGTCCTAGCTTTTAGAACCTTAAGC
>PHWZ01000152.1:0-74530 GCA_004379285.1 Botryotinia calthae | reverse complement strand
ACCCCCTCCCCCACCCTCCGCCCTCTCCGCCAACGCCACAACCTCCCCAATGCCACTCGCCTCCTGCTCATCTTCCAACGCCATAATCTCCTCTCTACAATCCCACCACTTCTCCTCACTCATCTCAAATGCCTTCGTCTTGATCTCCTTCACACTGAGTGTCTCAGGCTGGATTCCCTTCCAGCGAAGTCCCGTCATCAACGCTTCTTGCCATTCATTACCCGTGCGCTGGAAGAAATCGCGACGGCTCTCGAACGGACGAGGATGCGGGAGATTATCGTCCGGACTAGTACTTGAGGTTTCTGGTGTATCGTCGAAGGATTCGGGCGTAGAAGTGCTGGGTGATGTGTCGGGGAGTTCGGAGGAAAGAGATTCCTTCTCCTTGCGCTTGGATTTGCGCGTGCTTTCGGTGTGTAGATGTTTCTTATCGTCCATTTTTACATCTCCTTCTTCGTCGGCATCTTCCTCGTCGTCTTCTTCATCATCTTCGTCATCGTCTTCCTCGTCGTCTTCACTATCTTCCTCGCTGCCAAGCCAGTTCTCGGGCTCTCGTCTAAATATCTCCTTTACGCCATCCATTTTACCTAGATCAACGGCGTACATTTCATCAAACGTGAATTCGCGATCGCCTTTCTCATATGTACCTCCGTAGATGTAGAGAACGTCGTCTTGAACAGCCAATTGGGCATTAAATCTCACGTGGGGAAATTCCGTGAGAATCTGTTTCGCAGGCAAGGCATCGGCATCTTCATCTTCAGGCTTGCTTGTATCAATCTCCATATCATCTGCATCGGCTAGCGATTTTCCCGTCTCGAGCGCGGCGAGATTGCGTAGGAGTTCTTCTTCGTTAGCTTGGCCTCTTCCTCTTCTTCCTCCTCCGCGCTCGTTTCCTCCGTTGTTTTTCTTCTGCGCTCGTGGCTTGCGTAGAGCAAGGGGGAAATAGCGATTTCGTTCAATGTTCCATGCGAATAGCGTATTGAAGAATTCGCTATCGATTCCCTCCTCGGATTCCTCAACATCGTGTACGCCGCCAAATTGTATACCGCGCCCTTTGTGGTAAGCCATTGTGGCGCCTGCACGTGGAGGATTGGGCGTGTTGGCTGGTTTTTTTCTGCGTTCCCAGCGCACGGTGGGAGGAGCGGTGGTCGATGTATCGGCGGGTTGGGTAATGCGGAGATAGAAACAGTCTTGATGGACCATGGGTTTGAGCACATTGCGCATGGCCATTCCACCGCCTTTCATCTGTTTTCCTGAGACGTTTGTTTTGACACGGGAGTAGCCTCCATACAACACGGCGCCGTTTTCGTGCGGGAGAAAGGTGAAGGAGGATCGGGCATCGGGTTTCTGGGTCACGGGGGGAAGAACGGGATTGTGCCAGACGAAGTTGGATGTGTCGTAGACCCAGAGGTCGGACAGATATTTGGTCGCTTGTGATGTGTCTTGGAAACCGCCGAATAGGATAATGTAGTTTTTGTAGTAGGTCATGCGGTGACCGCTACGCGCTGGAGGAGATTTGCCTTTGGTTTCTAGACGTGTCCATTCACGCTCAGAGGGGTTGAAGTGCCAGAAATCCTGTGTGTCGTTAGTGTATATTCATATATCCCAGATTTGCAGCCCAATTCTCAAATCTGAAAGTATGATGTATGATGATATGGTGTGAAAGAACTTACATTGTAATGATAAAACGTTCCCTGTTTGGGACTCGAAAACTCCCCTCCAAACATGTATATCCCTCCTGCATTTCCACCTCTACACCACGCATGCCCCGATCTCGGCAATGGAGCATTCGGACTAGTCACTACATGCCACTCATCCTTATTAATGGCATACACATACAAATCATTGAAGAAAGTCGCCAAAGCCCCGTTAAAATACTCGCCCCCGAATAAAAACAATTCATTCGCATTACTAGGACTAGCGATGAGAGTTGAAGAAGCTCTCGGTCTAGGAGGCTCGCAAACCACTTCTGTGATCTTCAAGAAAGATTCTTGAGCTTTAGCATACTCGGCAAGAACGGAATCGAGATCGACAGATTCATTGTCGCTGTCGTCGGCGGATTTGGATTTTTGGGCTTTAGTTTTTTCTTTCTTGTCGGCCTTTTTCTCTTGCTTTTGTTTCTTTTCCGCGAGCTTCTTCTTCTTGTCTTCGGACTTGGATTTCTTGTCTTTAGCCATTTTGAATGGTTGGAGGGGTATATGTGTCACGTGACTGTTAAGGATAGAGTCAGCGATTTTGCAGAAGTGATGCGTGTAGGTAGGTAAGATGTCTTGGATGTTGTCAATCCTCCAACGAGGTTATATCTAAATCTGAGGCGCCTCGAAGCCGTATATACCTAGGTAGGTATGGTATTGTATGCTGCATCATGTAACCACTGGGTAGGGAATGGAAGAATCTGCAAGCATGGGCGGGACCTGCAAAAAATGAACTTTCATTTTCTCAACCATAACCATTACATACAACCGTACTCTTCCCTTCATCTCAAATGTGTGTGTAACTACTGTGTGGGTAAGGAGAGGCATTGAATATCACATACCTTCAAGCTTCTCCCTACTCTTATTCCAATCAACTTTTTCTTCTTTGACAACCTTATTAATAAAGATGTTGATTTATTTCTTGGTGGGGTGGATTTCTGCGCAGACGGCAAGCTGGACGAGTTACGAGCTGGACAAGCAATCCACCCTTGCGGTGACTTGGCCCCACGTTTGCATAGCTTCCCCTTCTTGGTACGGCCCAAATAGACAGGTACGTGAATGTTGGTGGGTATAGCTAGAGATTATATCTTCATAAAAGTCACATGTCAAATTCTTAATCCGATAACATTCGCTACATATAAAAGCTTTCATCCTTCTCCATCTTCTTCACGTATTATACATGGATAGATAGGTGTAAGACGATCTCATTCTCTTCCACTATCCACTGCCTATCGTTCTTTGAGCGTGAGATAGCATATTGAATTGAACGCACTTCAGTCGGCGGTGTGCCCATCCAACAGTTTATATATCCTTTATATATCCATCTATATTGCTTTTTCCTGAGATACTTCTTATGCTCAACATCGACAAACAACTCTTTAAATTGTTAAGGACGACACCGGCCTCAAAACTACCTAGCAAAATGGCCTTATCTCAGCTTGTGGATTCAAAAACACACTTGATACCAGGTAAGATATTATCTACGTTTTGATTTCTCTGTATTTGAAAACCACTCGTATAGTCATGTTTTTGTATCAGTCACAACCAACCTGTTTTCATCTGCTCAAATCGGGCTGAATCTGCCACTGTTTTCTGCTTACCACCAGAGTACTAAGCAAGAAATACAAACTAATAAATCGGTAGGAAAACTGAAAGTTTCGGAACTATTTTTCGAGGTTCCCTTAGAGTGAGTGGTGTCCCCAGAGAGTTCCTCATACTCTAAGCAAATAGCAACGAGTACCTCCTTTGAAAACAAGACCCTGACTCCAGCCCACCTATCTAGCTATTCTAATGAATCAAAAGGCTCGATTCGAATATTTGCACGCAGTGTAATCAAACATGAGAATCCAGCCACAAAGCCCACGGAAGAAGAAACCCGCAAGTCTTCCCAAAAGCCCTGGTTTGTTTACCTCCAAGGTGGACCGGGTTTTGGATGCAGGCCACCTCAAGATTCTCCAATTACCAACGTAGTTCTTGAAAAAGGCTATCAAATGTTATATATTGATCAGCGTGGAACCGGGTTGAGTAATCCTATTTCAGCTGGTACTTTGGCTTTGCAGGGAGATGCTCAACGTCAAGCCGATTATCTTAAGCATTTCAGAGCTGATAGTATTGTGAGGGATTGTGAGGCTATAAGAAAGATACTCACTGCCGATTACCCCGAAGGACTTAAGAAGTGTGTGGTTTTCTTCGTTCTCTTCCGAGTTCTCATTTCCAATTTTTCTTGGATCCCAAAAACACTTCCTTCTTGCGTCCCTTCTCAGGACTTTGTTTCTCGACATAGACGATGTTCATTTTTCGTACCATCGATTCCATGTTATTGAAATACAGAGTGAACACCCGCTAATATCATACAGATGGTCCGTGTTCGGCCAATCGTTTGGTGGCTTCTGCATCCTCACATATCTCTCTTTTCACCACCAAGGTCTGCGTGAAGTTTTCACTAGCGGCGGTCTTGCCCCGGTTGGTCACTCAGCTGATCGAGTCTATCGTGCTACCTTCCAAAAAGTAATCGAGAGGAACCGAGCCTACTATCAAAAGTTTCCCGAAGATGTTGCTGTTGTTCAAGGTCTGGCTATTCACATTAGCGCCAAGAATGGACTACAAATGCCATCTGGTGGTACATTAACAGTGAGAATGTTCTTAACTATGGGTATTCAGTTCGGGTTCCATGGAGGTTTGGATCTGGTTCATGATATTGTGTTAAGGATGAGTTCGGATTTGGATCAATATTCGTTCATTACCAAACCTACTCTTAAGGCTATCGAGGACGTAGTCAGGTAAGCATTATTTATTTTGCCCTTTCAAACTTCCTCTTGATAATGATCACTGACCCTCCGCTACTACAGTATGGATAACAATGTGATTTACGCTATCTTGCACGAATCCATCTATTGCCAAGGCAAAGCCTCAGACTGGGCCGCCGACCGAGTAAGTTCTCTTCCATGACCTCCACCACCATCCAGCTAAACCCTAACTCTCTTCCCCACAGGTAGGAAAATCCCTCTCCGAATTCAAATGGCTCACCGGGCGACCCCGTTCCCCCTCCTCCCTAATTAGCGAACCGCTCTTCTTCTCCGGTGAAATGATTTATCCCTTCATGTTCGAAACCTCCCCCGAACTATCCGCCATCTACCCCGCCGCCAAGATCCTAGCCGAATACACAGAATGGCCTCCCCTATACGACGAATGGCAATTGGCGCGAAATGAAGTTCCCATGTATTCAGCTACGTATATGGATGATATGTATGTGGATTTCGGGTTGGCGCAGGAAACAGTTAGGTTGGTGAGGGGGTGCAAACAGTGGGTTACGAATGTCATGTATCATGATGCTGTGAGGAGTAAGACGGGAGAGATGATGGGGGAACTTTTTGCGCTGAGAGATGATGTGATTGATTAGTGAAAGGACAGAGGGATAGTTTAGGGAAAGACGGAGAGGAGAAATTAGAAAATATGAAGCGAGTTTTTGAAATCCAATGATGCGAGGATAGCACATGCATAAAAGCGTTTGAATCCCATCCATCCATCCATCTATCTATCAACATTGAACCCCCACATTCAGCACACTACCTACCATAAAATAACCCAATCAATCGATCAATCTTCTACAAACATCCTGATTTCTCTCACCCCCCCCCCCAANNNNCCCCCAAACCTTCAAAATAAAAACCCAGTGCGCTGACCGCAATCGTATCATCATCATGGGATCACTACTCGATAGATATTTCGTCTTTTCTCTTCTCTTCTGAAACTTGCAGCTCCCAAACTATTCCCTCATACCCTATCCCCCAAACACTTTCCACAACATTTGAGAAATTAGAGCTCATCGGAAATGCATTATATGTATTAAAAACATGAACTCAATCAATCTCCTTTTCCCGACGACTCTATTTCTAATTCTCCTTTAACCTTTAAAGTTTTGAAAATTTGAAAGAGTGATACTACACGGTACGTACCGACCGGTGAGCTCTCATCTACATGTAACGAACATTTATCTAATATCCTATATTCCGAATCTCAGTTCTCAGTCCACTACTAAACAAACAACTCAAATTTAATACAACACAAATCATGTTCCCTGATCCCCTTTTCTCTTTTCCCAAGATAATAAATCTCCATCTTCCCAAAACCAGCCGGCTAGAAACTATTTCCCCAATTTTCCCCACCCGCCACCCCTCGGAACACCATCCCACGCTCACCGTTAACTCCCCGCTCCAAGTAACGAGAACTAAAATTCCGACTCTGAAACAAGCGCTCACATATTCTCATACCACTTTTCTTGCCCTGCAAATACCACAGAATGCTACATCTCCGGCATTGATGTACGATGTGTCTCTGCAAATGGAACTTGTGCATTTCCACGAATTGTGTATGTGTTCGGGACGGAGAACGTTGGCACAGATTGTGCAGGTGAGGGAATGAGGTGGGTTTTCTAGAGAGCAGATTGTACAGGTTGATGGAGATGGGGGGAGAGAGTTGGTTGTTTGTAGTGTGGGATTAAGTGGAGGTGTTTGTGATTTGGTTGGAGGGGATATAGCTTTCGGCGATTCCTTTTTGATCGAGGTGGTTTTTGGGATGGGAGTATTCTTCTCGATATTTTTGCTTTGAGTCGGCTTCTCTGTATTTGATGACCGAGGCTCGTTTGGGGCCAGTTCTTCTTGCGATCCCAGTTTAACCTTTGATGAGCTGTCCGGCTTCAAATACCTTTCAATACTTTCTATTCCCCTCAACTCCTCGAACTCTCTCTTCGCATCCTCATTATCTCTATCCTCATCTTCACAAACCTTGACCATTCCCCTCCCCTTTCGATCCACTAGTCTACTTCCATCAAGATCAAGTGCATCATCCGGTTCAGGCTTGATGTACATTTCGTCTTCCACATCACTTTCTGCTTCGCTGTCGGTGACTAGGTCTTCGTCTTTAACATCTGGCTCTTCTTTTTTCACGTCGAAACGAGCCAATGCAGCAGCAGCGCGGAGTTCTCGGCCTCGTTTGCTACCGGCTACTTTGGGCTTGGAAAGATTCGTTTTGCCTTTCTCAAGCGCGACTTTTGTAGCGGCGTCTTCTCCTACTGTGGTTACTTGAATCAGTATTGTGCTTCGAGATTAAACAGGAGATCTAGCATTGGTAGTATATAGATTCCAGACTCACAAGCAACTCCATTAACACCAAATTTCCTTCTAATTCTCCTCTCCTTCTGTTCCTTGTAAGTGATCTTCGGTTTTGCCTTCCTCTTCTTCCTACCCCCTCTTGACTTGAAAGTTCCACCACATAGATGTTCCGGCAATACTTCTCCCTCACCCAACTGATCTCCCATAAATGCACCATCTTTCAATAATACACCTTGTCCCCAAAGTCCATCACCCGTATATCCCCTCTCCCAAAGCCCCTTCATCTCTGCCGAATATTCATTTCTAACTTTCCAAAATGCCCCAGAATGATTCATTTGTTTACAATGCGCCAACTCATGCATCATAACCATTTGAACGAATTTAAATGGGAGCCATCTCCCTGTTGAAGGTGATTTGAGTACAAGCTGTATTACTTCTCCGTTGTTAAAATTGCGACCTGCATATTTGATTAGTGCATCCGGAAGGAGCTCAGAAGAGGGCAGAATCATACCCCAGAATTCTAAATTGGGAAGATATTCTTCTAATGATGCGACGGCGAGATGATGCTTGTTCATGATGGGGGTGCATTGCGCAGCAATTCGTTCCAAAAACTCTTGAGATTTGGCTTGATCCTCACCAGAGAGGGGTTTAATGAAGACGATATTATTATTTGGTTGTGTTCTTTTGGCATTGATTCTCTCCCAACCTAGAGGCATGATTGTTTGAATATTCGAAGGAATGAATGAAGATAGTATTTGTACCAGCAAATCAACGTCTTCTTATGTATATCGAGGAGGAGATGAAGGGAAGCAGCTAGTGATAGAAAGAACTAGAGGGGGCGATAGCGATAAGACTTCGCGTGTAACGAAGAACGCGCTCAGAGCGCCAGATCACGTGTAACATAACGTCAAAACAGAGCTTGGTCCACATTTGCATTTTAGTTTGAGACTTTTTCGGGGCCGAGTTATCTCCCCGACCTTGACCTCTCATGACCAAGGTATTACCATGAACTTAATGCCAGTTTTGTATACCGAGGCCCGATTTGGGGTTTCAATGGCGTATCTTCCCCAAGTATTGATAAATCAATTATAAATGATTGAATGCGGGGAGCTTCGTAAGTGCTCTCCGATATATATGGTAATCAGCTATACACCAGATGTAGTTGTCTGTTTCTACTATATAATATACTTCTATCTCCTCTGAAGTGTACTGTCTTCTCGTATGCTCAATTCTCCTTCTTCCCTAAGTCTTCCTGTTATACTCCACCTATACTTTACTTTCAATATCATCCTATAAACCAGACCAAAGTCTCCCCGATAGTTTTCCCCTATGGTGTCAGCATCCATTCAACCCCAAAAACCTTTCCATGTCGCTATTTGCGGTATGTTTCAACCTGGAATACAAAGTAAACCTCACCTAACAACTATTTAGGCGGAGGTATCGGTGGACTATGTATGGCGATTGGTCTCATGAAACAAAACATTCCATGCATAGTATATGAAGCCGCGCCTGCATTTGCAGAAATTGTATGATCACAAGTTTTCCTTTATGACTTACTCTGAAGCTCATCTTCACTAGGGTGCAGGAGTATCATTCGGACCCAATTCCATTAGAGCAATGGAATTGATAGATCCAGCTATCAAACGAGGCTTTAACAATTGCGCAACATACAATGGTTCACCAGAAGAAAGAGACGTCTGGTTTAATTTCCGGATAGGCACGTCCGAAGAAGGCTGGAAAGATTTCAAAACAGGAAAACCACCTGTTAAAGAAGGAGAATTCCTGGCTAAAGTTGTGGCAGAAGGCTATGGACAAGCTTCTGTTCACAGAGCTCACTTTCTTGACGAATTAGTTAAATTGGTTCCAGAAGAGATCGCACAATTTGGAAAGAGAGTCGAAAAGGTAGAGGAGAAGGGAAGTAGACTATTGATGACTTTCGAGGACGGAACAACAGCAGAGGCGGATGCGGTGATTGGGTGTGATGGTATCAAATCGAGGACTAGACATATGGTTCTTGGTAGTGATCATGAAGCCACGTTACCAGTATTCAGTGGGAAGTATGCATATAGAGGCTTGATTCCCATGGAAAAAGCGATTGGAGCTGTTGGAGAGTATCTAGCCAAAAACAGTCAAATGTATCTAGGCCATAAGAGTCACGTAATTATTCATTACTCATCTGATTCAATATAGGCTAACATTCCTCTAGATCCTAACATTCCCTATTGAAAAAGGCGCCACAATGAATGTTGTAGCGTTTCAAACGCAACCGGATGGAAAATGGGAGAACGAAAAGTGGGTTCTCCCAATGAAAGAATCAGACATGTTCTCCGATTTTGAAGGCTGGGGTAAAGATGCAAAGCACGTTTTATCACTTATGAAAAAACCTGACGTGTGGGCTCTCTTCGACCATCTCCCTGCTCCAACTTACTATAAAGGCAGACTTGTGCTCTTAGGTGACGCGGCTCATGCAAGTACTCCCCATCAAGGAGCAGGTGCGGGGCAAGCTATCGAAGATGCCTTTGTTTTGAGTAATTTACTCGGAGATTGTAAGGAAGTGGGTGACATTGAACGAGCATTTAGAGCATACGACGAGATTAGGAGGCCAAGAAGTCAAAAGGTAGTAAAGACGAGTAGAGAGGCAGCGGAACTTTATGAATTTGAGAATGAGGAAGATATTGGGAGTGGTGGCCTAGATGTGAATATTGAGAGTATGAAGGAGAAACTGAAGGAAAGATGCAAGTGGATTTGGAATGAAGATCTGGGGTCACAGTTAGAGAGTGCTAGGAGGGTTGTGAGGACAGGGGCGGGAGGGCGAATCTTTAAACGGTGAGAGGGAATGTAAATTTGGATTGGACAACAACTAATATGAACATTATGGGACAAGATGTAAAACATTTTCTTTTTTTGTTGCTGTGTGGTCTTAATGGCGCATCTGGGAGAAGTGCAAATAATTACCTAGATACTGGAAGATTTATATAATCAAACAAGATATTTTTGAACAACTAGTCGCTCATCCAAGTTCAATATTTATGACCTCATTCTACTCTACCAACGTATCGTATGATTCTTTCCGCCACTTTCCTGGTGGGGAAATTCGACTGAAATGATCTACAGTTATATCCTTTATCCTTCGCTCCAATTGATTTCTTGTCTGACTTTGATCAACATCTTCTGCAGGTTTGTTTACACGAGAAGGTATCATATCTGACTATCCGGGTACTTAAAAGTCTAGCTCATGTATCAAGAGCAACGAGAAGCCATCTTCTCAGCATCTCATCCGATCTGTCTACGTAAACCCCACCGCATCCCCCACCATAAGCCTCTGCCACTTCTCCACACACTCCCCAATTCTCACCAACACGCCCGCAGCAAGTAATCTTCTCTTCTCATCCTCCTCACTTCCCGTGCCAATTCCTTTAAAAACCCCGTCAACCCACTCCCTCGTCTCCAATAATTCCCGCCCATGTCTTTCTGCCAGACCCCTAAGATCCCCATCATTGATCTCCAAAATCGTCATAAATGAAAACAATAACGCTTCTTGCACCACCGTATCTGTCATCGCTTGCATTCTCAAACCAAGACATAAATCCCAAAATTCGCTCGTCATTTGTGGAAGGCTTAGTGTTGATTGACCTGAAGAATAAAGGATTATACTCAGGGTTTTGAGAAAGAGACTAAGGAGATAGGGCTGGAAAGCGATATTAGAAGAGGAGTTTGAACCGTAGGCTTTGAGGTGAATAAAAAAGCGACCGGTTAAGGGGAAGAAAAATGAGGTAGAGACGATTTTGGCAAGGGTATTGGAGATAGGCTTTTTGCGCTTTTTTTCGACTTCAAGACGCGAGGAGAAAGTGCGGACTTTAAGGATGTTGGGACCGCTTAAGCTATCGGCTGTTTGAGCCGCAAGAGGAGCGAGGAAAGTCTTTTGCAGACTGCTGGTTAAAGCTTCGACGGGATTGGCGGTTGCGCTCAGAGCAGTAAGAGCAGTTTTTGAAGGGGTCGGAGAATAGTATTTTTGCATTGCTTCTGGGAGCCTTTTCGAAGGAAAAGATGATGAAGACGAAGATGAAACATTTGCATTGGTGAGAGACTTGTCTTCAGAGCCATGGCCACCTAGCTCCCGAGCTCCGAGACCGAGTGTGGTAAGAACAGCAGCACGCTGAGCTAAAGAGTAATCACCATCAAAGAATGTTTTCGAAAACCATTGGCCCATTTTTTCCGGCAGTGCAATGAGGATGGCGATCATAGCTTGTGAACGCATTTCTTGGAAGTTCTCGATATCATATTTATCCTGCAAACCAACAAGAAGAGTTGCGATTTCTTCCGCGTGAGAACTGACCTCTGCACCAAAGTTGGCTTTACGCCGTATCAAAGAGGCTGCAGTGGAAAGTGCTAATTTTTGACGATCGTAATTTTCAGTATCTCTTAAATAGGTGATGAGATCACGGATATAGACGGGAGCTGTCGGTTTGTTTCTGATGACAAGTGTTGGATCTTCATCAGAGTCTTCGACATCGGAATCAGGTTTGGCATAAGGAGTAAGTCCATCGTCATCAGATTCTACTTCATCATCGTCCTCAATTTCTTCGATAGAGATGATTTTGGAATTTCCTTTGAGGGGGTTTGGTTTTGATACTGGCTTGGCCTTTGCAGCTTTCGTCGTTTTCGATATTTTTGGAACAAACGTCGACTTGAGAGGCTCGAGATTACTAATAGTATCTGATACGTTTACCAAACTCTTGTACCATTTTGCTTCGGATGTCTTCGTATCTTCAATTTTAAAATCCATAATCTTATCTCCTTTATCGACTAAGCTAGACATGGCTTCTCCAATGATCATACCCAAGAAGCGTGCTCGAGGTGATGATGCAGCTAATCTATTCGAAACGACACTCAAATGAGAACCCGACCTCATAATCATCGTAAGTCGAAGAGGCGACATTCTACAAACGTATCCGGCAGATAGAAGGAGAACTTGAGCATGTACTTGAAATCGTGTTAGCAAAAGAATGGCATTTGATTGCTCGAAATAGCATACCTTCTTGTTGCAAGGTAGGCGCGTGTCTAATGTACAAATTATCACCGAATTGACTCAAACTCCTTTCCAATATGCTTTCCATATCCTTCTTACTTTTTGAGAGGGATACAATTGCAGCGCGTCGGATTGCTACACCTTCGCCTATACCAGCCCCCGAAGAGCTTGTCAGCCAAGCTATCAGATGATCTTTCCGCGACTCATTATCGGCGGTTAACATGCTAATGAGCTTAGCTGTTGCTGATATGATCATTGCATTTGCTTGCCACCACATGTCATCGTCCTCCGATGTGATATCCAATGAAAGCATATCCCGTGACAGTACATTTAGAAATGTATAAAGTAGATTCCGTTGTTCAAAGCTTGGAAGGTATCCATATAGCTTCAAGAATTTTGCTGCATCTTCTTCTTTTTGTAGTAGAAGAGAGCCTAAAACCTCTTTTGCAATACTATCTGAACCTTAGTAAGCGATGGAATCAAATCAATTTAAAAAGTAGTCTTACCAATATGACCAAGTCTAAGACACTTCCCAAAGAGCTCGTTGCAGCTCTTCCATGCTTGCTCGGAGTCTTGTGGCAGGACTTTCAACCAGAAGATGATATTTTGACTCAGCCATCTGCTATAGGAGCCTCCATCGGCAACCCAATACTTGTCACTTGGCTGCTTGCTGAGTTCATTAGAGATTGCTTCTGCCTCAGCAGTGACGCCAATAATCTTTCCACTTCCTATCAAGGCTAAAAACTCGTTGAAAAGAACTCTCTGCTTGATAGGGGTATCTGATGAACTAGTGATAGTGTTCCAGAGTTTTTCGATGGTGCTTTCTCCTTCCAGGACTTCAACACAAAGTTGCAGCTGTATCTTGATACTCTCTTCAATGCTTGAACCTATATATTATTAGATCATCAAATACATAGGTTCTTTAAACCCAAGTTTCGGGTAGCTTGCCTCCTATATTTTTTTTAGTCTCCTTGGACTGCTGCGTATATCGCTTTAAGTTCAGTAATATAGCATTAATACCGGTTGTACTCCGAATTGAATTCAGCAGTAATTTCAGAATAGGAGATTGCTTGTTCTTTTTTGTCTTTCCACCTGACTCATGAAGAATACTCCAGTAATTGAGTGTGACTTCAGACACCAAAACATGTACCAGCTGAGAAGCCAGGGGACCTGGAGAAGTAATACTAAAATCTGTTTCATTATCAAGGAATTCCAGAGCCGACTTCAAGTCATCAAAACTTGGCTGATTTTTCAGAGTTTCTAACGCTTGTTCAGCGCTTGAAATGTGTATAGGATTCGAATGGGCCTTCTTGACTGGCTGGATTAATTGTGAAGAGGTAGAAACCTCAAGAAGAGCATTTTCATCCTTTTGCTCTTGTCTCTTATAGACTATGCTCACGGGTGTGAGTAGATCATCCATAGCTGAATTAAACTTAGTCAGTGAATGATCATGAATAGAGTCTTAGATTCAAGTAATTTTTTGATTCTCAGAGTCTACAGCTAGGTGTACGGCGGGCAATCGCGGCTAACGCGTTTGCGATAGCGCTAACAAGCTCATGTACCTCGATAAGAAGACACTCCATTTCCAACAGTTCCGAGCTATTTTGATCATACAATTCTCCTTCTCTACAACAAATTCCTTTACCGTAGAAGAGTACTCGAGAATCATTAACTACACACAAGTTCATTACCATGGCAACCCAAACACTCTCACGATGGTATGTATATCCTTCCTATTTGCTTACTGTTCAGCTAACTTCTTGAAGGACTTATTTAGACAACATCCGTCGAACTTCTGGACCATTTACTGACGAGGACTTTGATGGTAACGAGGCATGCACTGCTCTTCTTGATCACATGAAAATCCTGTAAGTTTAAATATTCTTGAAAACAAAGAAAGAATAATATTGCTAATACGTCTACAGTGTAATGTTGGTTGCCTAGGGAGTTCACAAAATAGAGCTCCGAGTGCTAACAGAAAGTAGTGGAGCGGGAGGTCTTGGTTGTGAAATCTTGAAGAATCTAGCGCTATCAGGATTCAAGACGATTCATGTGATTGACATGGGTACTTTTTGTTCAACCCAATCCGAGATAACATTCTAACAAAGCTGTTATAGATACAATCGACGTTTCAAATCTGAATCGACAATTCCTTTTCCGCCACAGCGATGTTGGCAAGTCTAAAGCTGAAGTTGCAGCCAAATTCGTGGAGAAACGAGTAAAGGGTGTCACAATTGTACCGCACAATTGTAAGATCCAAGACAAGGGTGAGGAATTCTACATGCAATTCAGCATTGTTGTATGCGGGTTAGACAGTATCGAAGCCCGACGATGGATCAACTCTAAATTGATCGACATGGTTGACATGGAAAATCCGGACAGTCTAAAGCCATTGATAGATGGAGGTACCGAAGGTATTAGAATTGTTTTAACTACTTGGAGTAAATTTGCTAACGGTATTATGTAGGATTCAAAGGTCAATCCCGTGTAATCCTACCAACCATGACTTCCTGTATTGAGTGTCAACTCGATATGCACGCTCCAAGAGCTGCAGTTCCTCTCTGTACCCTAGCTACCATTCCTCGCCAACCGGAGCATTGCATCGAGTGGGCTCACATTATGGCATGGGAGCAAGAGAAGCCATTTCCCAAGCTAGACAATGATGATCCAGAACACATTACTTGGCTTTATAAGAAGGCTCTGACAAGAGCGCAAGAATTCAAAATCCCGGGTGTTACTTATTCTTTGACACAAGGAGTGGTCAAAAATATCATTCCAGCAATTGCCTCAACCAACGCAATAATCGCGGCAAGCTGCTGTAACGAAGCCTTCAAAATCGCAAGCAGTACCAACCCCTCTCTTGGATTGGAGGAAAATTATATGATGTACAGTGGAGACGATGGCATTTACACTTACACTTTCAAGCATGAGAAGAAGGACGACTGTCCCGTGTGCGGAAACTTGGCAAGGGATTTGAGCATCGACCCCAATTTGACTCTTCAGGAGTTCATCGATTCTCTTGCACATAGACCAGAAGCACAGCTTAAGAAGCCTTCAATTCGGTCAGCTGATAATAAGTCTTTGTACATGCAGAGCCCGGAGAGCTTGCGTGTAAAGACTGAGCACAATTTGTCGAGGAAGATGGGAGAAATGACTGGAGACGGGGATGAGGTTGCAGTGACAGATCCGTCATTGGGATCAGTCATGTTCAAGTACAGACTGAGATTCTCTAGGACATTTGTGGCAGATGCTGCGAGTGAGAGTGTGTCCGCTTAGCCGGAGTTCAGCTGGAAAATAACGACGAAGGATGAATGATGAGAAAATGAAGTGGTTTTAGCGAGGTCATAGGCAAAAGGAGTTCTGATAGCTTGCATACCTAGCTGCCAATGACTGGGTTATTAGAGAATGACATCATATAAATAGCATTGATTTTTTGGTTATAATAAGCTCTTTAAAATCTAGATACCCATTTATCCACGATTAAACCAACCAACGCCATGTTTCCTAAAACTCCTGCAATGCTCCCCTATGTACCTCCACAAATTACTTTGTCATGTTTTGTAAACTCGTTTTGAAAGCTTCACACTTTGTTCTTAGTGTCTTGATTGACTCCAGGAACAATTCATCACTATCCCACTGTCCCAAGCTCTCAATCGAGAAGATGAAATGATCTCTGACTCTTCCCAATTTAACCTTGCCCTGGAATTCCTCATGTCTTAAACATTCTCTGCTAACAGTATCTCTCATGGCATCTACAACCACTGCCTTGTCCTCGCCCTCGTGTCCTTCATATCCGCTTCCTTTAATCTTTGCCTCCTTTGCAGTAACTTTCTCAATTCCAATAACGCCATCAGGGAAACATCTCTTGAACTTCTTCGCATCTTTGCCTAAGATTGGTTGAGTAATATCAATCACTGGCAATAGTCGATATGAAGCTGTAGCTACCGGCGAAAACTTGGCGTGATCCCTTCCAATTCCCTTAATCGCATGCATATCGATATCAATGACTTGGCCGGGTCTCATCTTCGCGATCAAAATATCCGGATTAGGACTCTTGATAGTGTTCTCGCCGCTGAAATACTCGAGTTGTCTTCCAAAAGGCTTAAATTCGATATCCTTCGCATATACGTGAGCATTGTGGTATACTTTTCTTGGATCCGTTTCTCCTGGAGCAGCGTCCTTGTTGCGTGTACATTCGATTTTCAGGGTCAATTGAATGGTATTATGATCGAAAGACCCGAGGTGACGTTCTTCTTCGGGGGTTTCTTCCTCGGGCTTTTGGAACCATTTCATGAAATCTAAGAGTCCTTCTTTTCCTCCCTTGAATGGTACGAGACCGAGACGAGCGCAGAGAACTTCATCTTGGATTACAGAGGTGTTGTTTTTGACGAAACAGTATTCGATAGCGAGTGTGGGGATTTCAGCAATGAGAATTCGACGGAAGGCATTGGCGACCGAGGCATCGATGCCAATGAGGGAGAATGAGGAGAGGAGTGGTTCGTTTTGGTGGAATTGTACTTGGAGGTTCTCGGCGAATCTTTGTTTATTCCATGCATGATCTTCGCTAGGCCAATGGCCTGGGAAGTCTGTGGATGTGATGTCGGTGACGGTTTCGGTGTTTACTCCAACTATCTATGAATGGAATCAGAAATGAAAACCGGGAAACATTTGAAGACTTTCTACCTTTCTAGCTGCCAATTCTCTTTCAGAAAAGCTTCTGGGAGGTGGGGCATCAGCCGCAGTATATTTTTGTTTTGGTGCCATTTTGTATAATTCTCCAAACCCAAATAAAAAATCGATCGCGGGGTCGTTCTTCTCTCAGTCGCACTGTCGCAAAGATTCTGAAGATACAAAAAAATAAATTTTGATATCGGCATCAAAGATCAACCGGCGCCGACCCTTGCTATCTATAACAGCCAATCAGATGATCTTAAATAAGCAAAGCTAAACAAAACATCCGTGCTAAGAAGTCAAGAACATCATCAAGATAATCAAAGAGGCAAACGCTAAAACGGCCTCACTCTCCACTCCTCAGTCTCATTGCCTCTCAAAACATTGAGATCTGGTAAAAATCATCCAGTATCTCTTCGGTTTTGTTCACAATGGTCGCATCACTATTCCGGCAGGCCGGGCGCACAGCTACTAGATGCTCGTTGCGACCCACCACACTTCGTCCCTCAACATCAAGAGCCTCAATTAGAGCATTTTCAGCACTCCCAGCTCGCAGATACGCAGAGCCATACGAGGGCACAAGATTGGTTCCTACCGATGAACATTTCTTACTCAACAACACTCCAGATAATCTCGACGTAGCTCCCGATTCAAGATTGCACGAAGACGAAAATGTGGAGAAGAGGAAGATTCGCCATTATACCGTGAACTTTGGCCCTCAACATCCGGCTGCTCACGGTGTGCTGCGTTTGATTTTGGAACTTAACGGAGAGGAAATCGTGAGGTCGGATCCTCATGTCGGTTTACTGCATCGGGGAACTGAGAAGTTGATCGAATATAAGACATACATCCAGGCTTTACCATACTTTGATCGATTGGATTACGTTTCCATGATGACCAATGAGCAATGCTTCTCTTTGGCTGTCGAGAAATTGCTAAACGTTGAAATCCCTGAGAGGGCAAAATGGATCCGAACACTTTTCGGTGAAATCACTAGAATTTTGAATCATCTTATGTCTGTTCTGTCTCACGCAATGGATGTTGGTGCTCTTACACCTTTCTTGTGGGGTTTCGAAGAACGTGAGAAGCTTATGGTAAGGAAATTTTATTGTTATTGAATTTGACTATCTAAGAAAATGTAATGGTGCTGATATCCAACGTAGGAATTCTACGAACGAGTTTCAGGAGCCCGCTTGCACGCTGCATATGTTCGTCCAGGTGGTGTTCATCAAGATATTCCAGTTGGACTTCTTGACGACATCTACCAATGGGCCACTCAATTCGGCGACCGTATCGACGAAACAGAGGAACTGCTTACTGATAATAGAATTTGGATTGGAAGAACGAAAGGAGTTGGTGTCGTTTCAGCCGCTGATGCTTTGAATTTGAGTTTCACTGGTGTTATGCTTCGAGGTAGTGGCGTTCCATTTGATGTCCGTAAGAGCCAACCTTATGATGCATATGACCAAGTCGACTTCGATGTACCAGTTGGTGTCCATGGTGATTGCTACGATCGATACCTCTGCAGAATGGAGGAATTCAGACAATCTCTCCGGATCATTCATCAATGCTTGAATAAGATGCCAGCTGGACCAATCCGAGTTGAGGACTACAAGATCTCTCCACCGCCCCGTGCTGCTATGAAAGAAAACATGGAAGCACTTATCCATCACTTTTTACTGTTCACCAAGGGATACACTGTTCCACCTGGAGAGACTTATTCCGCAATTGAGGCGCCAAAGGGTGAAATGGGTGTGTACGTTGTGAGTGACGGAAGTGAAAGACCATATCGATGCAAGATTCGTGCCCCAGGTTTCGCTCATTTGGGTGGATTCGATCAAATCTCAAGAGGACATTTGCTTGCCGACGCGGTTGCTATCATTGGTACCATGGATTTGGGTAAGTTTCATGAAAACATTTGTCGCTTCGCTTGTAGATCCATGCTAATCATACTCGCAGTCTTTGGAGAAGTTGATCGGTAGTCGTGATTCGACGAAAAGGAAAGTGAGAAAGGAAAATGAGATGCCGGTGATGATACAGTGGTTTCAAGCAGTTCCGGCGCATATTTTTCTCCTTTGTTCTCAATGTACAAATTCTAAGTGAAAGGCTGAGTTAGCATAGTTCCAGCATTGCACGATATAAATGACTATCCCCAAAAAAATTATCTGCATTTGAAAACTTACTTGAAATTTTTGCCTTTTTCTTGCTTGATCCCTTCACATTGTTGAGTTTGGTCGTGGCATGCTGCTGATGACTCTTGGCGTACGCAACAGAGAAATGTTCATAGGAGCAGGTGTATCTTGAGAATGCATTTGAGCTTGTCCCTGAGTAGTTGCTTGAGTAATTGCTTGTGTCGCTTGAGAATCAGTTTGAACTGGACCGGTAGTAGTAGTCATCTGCATTTGAAGCTGTCCCATAGATTGACTGGTTCTAGCTCTTTGAACAGTATTGCGTTGCGTATTGCCGTTCCCATGACGTCCATTGCGTCTAGCTCCATGATGACCCTCATTGAAATATCTCGGAGCAGCAGGGGCTGCCAAAGGCGAGTCGCCTAGATAGGGAACCTGTTGTGGGAGTGGAGGTAAACTATTATCCGAAGCGTGCCATACCATTCTTGCTCCAGAAACACCACGAGAAAGAGGGGAGAATGTGGGAGCACGAGTAAAACCGCCCATTGTGTGGTGTTCAGCCACGGGGGCTGGAGCTGGACCCTGGGCGCGTGTTTGGGGTGAACCATGTGTGCTAGTATTGACACCGGTGTTGGCATTGAAATGAGGAGGGTCCATGTAGTAGCCCGCATAGTTATAGGTGTCTCGTTGAGCATCATTGCTCATGGCTTGGTGTTGCGGATAGATCATTGGATAGCTGGTTGGATCTGAAAATACAGCAGAAGAAGGATGTTGAAATCTGGGTTGGCTTGGTGGACCTGCTTGACCGTATGATCGAGGATCCATGCCACCAGTTGATGCTCTCTCGGAACCATGCATTGGCATTGGCATTGGTGCATTAGGCTCCGGATTGGAACTCCAAGAGTACTGGTTTCCAGGGTAGATAGTGCTGCCGTCTCCATCGCTATAAGCAGATGGAGCGAAACTGGGACTCTGATAGCTAGGAGGACCTGAAGAAGGGGGTGGAGGCATCTGAAAAGGGTGAAATGCATGAGTGTCAACTCTGTGGTTGGCTAGAATGGGATGTCCTGGAGGATAGACACCCATGTTTGACATTCTTGGATCGGGGGGAATGATCATCATATCTCCGTACATAGGAGATGAACTTGTCCTAATTGGCGGGTTATCGATGGGGCGAGCAGGTACGACGCCTGTAACGGGATTCATGTCGTAGGGACCTCCTCTGTGGACGTTAGCGACATGGAAGTATCGGTGAGAAGAGGCTGGATCGCGGGGGTGAGGACTGCGATATCCTGGTGGTGTAGTGCTCATCATAGCCTCCATGTTTGATCCCTGCATGACAACGGCATTTCCTCCGATTTCTTCCGTTTGTATGTCTTTTCTCTCGCGTCCTTCGCCATTGTTGTTATAGCCGGTATTATCGATCGTACCTGCAGTGTTAGCACCAGTAACATCTCTGCCTCTTCCTCGTCCTCTAGTTCTAGCTCTTGCATTTCCATCCCCCTCTCTCTTAAAATCCCTAGCCTCCAAATCAGCACCCCTCTCTCTCTCCCGACGCTCTCTCTCTGCCCTGTCAAATATAACCTCACAGTTACACTCTCCTCGCTCGTGTCTCTCTCGATGAGCGTTTTCTTCGGCGATAACGCTCATATTCCAACTTACACGCATGCAAGCATGACAGAATTGATTGGCAGGAATATTTTGCAGGGCGGGAATAGAACATGGGGGAAAGTTCTCGTTTTGGGAGGTAGTTGGGCATTTTGTAATGCAGGGCAAGCTGCAGTGGCCACAAGTGTAGCCCCAAAATGTCTTGAAGCACATGATGGGCAATTCGGGGGTTATGCGAGTAGTGTGATAGTTTGTAGTCGAAAATATGTCTGATTTTTCGTTTAATGGTTTTGCATAGGTATCAGGGTGTTATTTCGTACGAAAGTCGGCGTATAGTCGTTAATATTGAGGCTATTATTGCAATCGTAGTTGTAATTAAGGAAGGCTGAGAAGATGTAGTTAGAGGATTAATTCGAGATTTGAAGTGGTGTTGAAAAAAGTTAGGTAGTAGCGTGGTGAAGGGGTTCGATTTGAGGTAAGTGAATGAAGTCGCTTTATCGAAAGATTATTCAAAATTGTGAAAACTGTCTGTATATACAATCAAATTGTCAAATCAGAGTGCATGGAAGTGTAATTTGGGACTTTGTGAGTTGTATGGTATGAGAGATTGATAAATATGGCCTGAACCGGGGTGTAACAGTTAATTAATGCTCCGATTCAAGAAAAAGATGCTTCAAGGAAAAACTGGGAGTAAAGGGAGACATAACTTGTTATGCAAGAACTTCGTAGTGTCGGCTTTCTTAACGAGAAGCAATGCTGCTGTTGTTTAATACTGTTTAATGCTTGTGTGAGTGCTTGATTAGATTGTGCAATAAGTTCCACAGACTACAATAGTATTCTGATTTTCCATTGTCGGAGCTTTAAGGGAGACATTGGGAAGGGAAAGGAATCAAAGAAGTGCATAATACATACCTTGTATGGAAGAAGCCTCGAAGTATCAACGGAGTCGATATCGAACGGTGGAGACCCTTGGATACTGGTGATCCTGCTTGTAGCTATTAGGGGAGATTATGTTAGAAGTGCTCAAAGCTCCAATGATGGTTTGACTGGTAGATGAAGAATATTGAGGATATTTAGGGGTAATAAAGGAGGGGCATACTCGTTAAAGAGTAGATATACGTACATTGATCGATCTGCGAGACGAAACGCAATGTTCCCAATATCTTTGAAGCTCCCTATTTCTAGAGAAGTGGTGGCAAAAGTAAGTATCTTGCTTTCGAAGGTAGCAAATAAGTTAGACAAAGTCTTGATCAAAGTGTTGCTCGAGGGGATTTACGGAATTATGGCCGTATTTTGTAAAGTTTTGGGGGAAGAAAGAAGGCAGCTCCAGAGATACTACTTTATGCTCAAGGGCTTGAGAAGATGGGCGAGATCGGAGCGATAAGGAGGTGAATATGAGGAAGGCAAAGAAGAATAGTGGAGATCACGGGGCCGTTTTTCCAAAATCTCTTCTAGATATTTCAGATTTTTACTTCAGATATTGCGGAATGAGGGGTATTAAAGCGGGTACTGGAGATGTACTAGCTGTTCCTGCGTCATTGGGAACCTTGATAGAGAAGGAGCTGCTGAGCTGTGAATCTGTTGGGAATATGGGGGTTAGTGGAGTTTGTTTGTAAGTTATCGTGATGATTGTAAATGATATCTGGTGAATATGACTATTTGGTGCTTGTCTATGCCTTGTTTGATCAAGTATTTAGAATCTCTTAGTATCTTGTAGTCCTCAAGCTTTATTCTACATATTTTATGCGTTTTGTTCATATTGTCAATGAACATCGGATTTATATCCGTTGATGTTGGTCTTGATGTTAACATGATTATACATAGAGAGGAAAGTAGACAAGCCCAGTGTTTTCCCTGATAAATCATTATATGAGGTATAACTATGTATCTAAAAACATTAGTGATTAAAACCCTCAAATTTATTAATAAAAATAGAAATTGACACAGAAATTGACCACGCTATGAAGAAATTCGTTGAAACAGGCATTTCATTAAGTGAATCTTGGTGAAATGGAGATGAGAATAGTTGATTCAAATGTCTTTTCAAACCTACAAGATGTATTTTTGATATATGAAGGTTCAAAAAGTGCCTTAGAAAATTTCTCGGCAAATGAAGGATAAAATAGGGGACTTGAACATTTCGCAAGACATAAATATTGAAATCATATCAATGCTGATGAAATGTGAACAAGAATACAAAGATTATAGTTCATTTCGCGCTGTTAAGAATCCATATTTTGAAGATCCAGATCGAGTATGGAATCGTCGAGAAGGTTTAATGTCTGGTTCAGAATCATACGTTTTGGTTCTTACAATTCTCGAGATGAGAGATGGCAGGCAAATATGTAACCTTTTTCGGCAATCGCTTTATCTTTCAGGGCTGCAAACCTAATTTAGATAAGATAAAAGCTTCTTTAAGAAGCTTAATACCAGTCCTTTAGAGATGAAATAGAACTACAAAGAGATAACACAGGCTCAATACATCATTCAGGAGAATAATTTAATTATCTTTCAGACTCCCGAAACAAGATCCAATGGACAACAATCGAAATTTGTTATAAATTAATCCCTATTTCAAGGCCACAAAGTTGAAAGAACAAGACTGGTAAGAATCATGGTCCTGAGACAATCTCGACTTTCACTTCCCTTTTAACTCTTGGGATGAGATCTAGTGAGCAAGAGTTGACATTTTCTATAATTTATTTAATTGCTTATGCCCAGAGGATTGAAAAAATAGAGATGGTGTAAGTTGTTGTCCTGGGCAGATCTCGACTTTCAATATGCTTAAGACTCCTCGAGACGAGATCTACTAGGCAAGAGTTGAAATTGTTCATGAATTCATCCATATTTTTTGACCAAAAAGTTAAAAGAACAAGGCAGTCGTATCTTATCATTTTTTCCAGATCTATACAATCAATTTGCTTTGGGGTCTCGAGACGAGAACATGATGGAACATAGTACATTTAGTTTGAGAGAAAACCAGTCCTCCAAGGGTTCGAAGCTGATATTTTAGAGTAGCAACAATTATGACATTAAGTATAACTTCGAGTTTCAACTTTTTCACTTAAAATCATCTCAAGGTCAAGCAAACAGAATGAGAGGTTGTGGAGGAATGAAGATGTCTTGGAAGGACAGAAAAGCTGAGCATGTAAGACAAAAGTAATTAGTATCGTAGAGACATTTTTGTGCTCTCTGAGGCCTTTCAAGAAATATCTTGGATAGCTAATAATGTGATCAGATTCACTATCGATTAGATGTTCAAATTTACAACTGATTTGTATCAACCATGCAAAATTTATATATATCCTAAGTTAAATGAATGAAGGGGGAGATCTTAAAGGCCATAATGCTCAAAATAAACATGGAAAAGTGCCTGTAATCAATGTTGGAAAGTGAAGCTGGTCCTGTTCGTTTGACCTTCCTCTTTCTGAACTTCACTCGTTCCACTAGTGTTCAACTAATCATTCCATCACTTCAATTTTTACTCGCACTTTGTTCATTTGGTTGTTGTGTAGTGCAAGAGTAATCATTTTGAGTAAGGAGATCTCTGGCTTGGAAAACAGGTTTTGTTTTTCGAAACCATAAGCCAATCTAGAAAATCGTACTTGACCATAATAATCTCAAGCTTCAAGATTGCGTCTTCTCCCAGAATGATTTTTACCATGTCAAGTGGATATCTTCAACCCATAAAGATGGTGAGAGTGTCAAATGAGGAAAGTGCCATTTCGGTATTGTGGTCACAGGAGATTCCGCTTTTCCTGACAAGATCACTGACCTCCGACGAGCGTTCTGATTTCTATGTCATGGTAGAATTTCTCCCCGTCCTCGATGAATATTTTAAGCCTTAAAAGGTTCATTTAAGGAATGTTTGAGAGTGCCAAGTCACAGCTTATCTTGCTCCTTTATAAAAGTCTGTGTTTGTAGTATGGTCGAATTTATTTTCGAAATATCTGTTTACAGTAAAATACAATTATTTTCGACTCACGATCATGAGGATATAAATTTCAGAAGTGTGAAGAGTATCAGGTGTATATATGATTATATCAGCCTGGGAGGTAAGGGAAAGTCTTTAAAAAGTTTCATTTGTGGCTAGTAACACATGTTTCTATAATTTAGAAACTCAAGTAAAACTATTGAATCCCTAGAATTCTACAACCCGCACCGCATGACAAGAGTCATCAAATCGCAGGGCCGATTGAGCTAAAAAATTAACCGAGAAAGCTAGGGAGATATGAAATAAGAGCACTTCCATTCTATCTCACAAGGACTCAAGGTTCCCGATATTTTCTGGTCGGAATAAACTTCATAAATGTGTATTTCCATAGGGGATGTGTATATTATTCCCTTGAGGTCTTTCGCCCTCGTCCAAACTCTTTCATTCAGCCTCTCGATCCTTTCAAGGTGCAGTATGGCAACAATCATACAACAAAATAGTGTGATCCCGGCTCGGGTTCGTTGAAGCCGGTCATCATATTGAAGCAACTGTTCGCTCTGAGTCTTGACTTACAACAATGATTCGCGAAGGTGGTCCGAACAGCAGATCTTCATATGAATCTCACACTGATGATTATGAGAAGTGTGTCATAGTCCAATGCCGAAGGCTATGCCGAGGGCAATCATGAGAAGTTACAGATGATGAAAGATACCGAAGCTAGAGTTGACACCTTCAAGCGTACGAAACCACGCTTGGAAGCAGAAATCAAAGATGCGAAAATGGCAGGAAAATGCAACCTTATCATCTACAAGCAAAACAAGTCTGAGCATGTCTTCTACAGAGACCGATGCCAAGATTTCTAGAGCCACAAGATTGTCGCCTCACATCCTAGTTCTAAATACTTGTGATAAGCGCTAGCCAAAATCTTCCTTTGCAAAACGCAATACAGCAAAGAAAGGAGATAAAACTGTTGACAAATGTGGGTATTATGTTCGTGGCGACAACAGTAGAGCTGATCTAGTTTGGAAATCTATAAGAATACTTCTTCTTTAATGAAAATACATTGATTAACCTGTGGTATATGGTCAATTTTGCTAGAGATTGAATCTTCTCTAAAGGCGTGACTTCCGGCATTATATGACTGACTGGTCAACTTATCCACTGCCTATTCACCTGCCACTGGACTAGATCTGCGTCACCCGCTGCGTTTTATTTGTATGAAAACTATGTAAATCATCACACTTCAGTATGGAGAAAGCATTCACTGACTGTTGATTGCGTCATTAAAGCTGTTTGGCAATTGATGAGCCCATATTTAAGGGTGCATCAGGAAAGAAGTAGAAGACACAAGACTGCATACTCTTCTGGGGTATTCAATAACTGAGTTCCAATTCCTCCTATATCTTGCAGCATCATTTTAAGATTCTTTCCCGGTGTTCTTTGTTCGACAATTACAAGGAATGGAACGAGGGCTTTCGATCTCGGGTTTCCTTTTCTTCCATCTTCTGATCTAGTTGTAGTGATGATTAGGAGAAGTCATGATTTCCTCAAGATCATAACTGGGCACATGGGTGATTGTGACAATGAGAAGCTTAAATCTGACATCGGTGCTTCGAAGAACCCTTCAATATACGCGAAAACTGTGAACAGATTCACTGCAGAAGAAACATGAGAATCGAATGAATTGTTGACTGAATATAATTTGTTGGGCGTTCAGAGATTCGTGCACTTATTGGCGGCCTAGTGAAAAAGGCATTTTATGTTGATAGTATGACCATGAAACAAGAAAAGTATAGGAGGAGAGATGTGTGGAGCTGTAGATTAATACCTTCTACCTTGTCAATGAATGAATTTTCATGGACGCTAGTTCATTTAGCGATATGTATCCATGATGCTTGGAACATCATAAATAGCTTTGTAGAGCTTCATATATATCTTGCGGTAGAATTACGGATCGGAATGGTATACTAGCAGTGAGTCTGCATCGGCATACGGCAGCGCTAATAGAATAATCTAATGTAAAGCATTAGGTTTTGTAATGTCGCCAATTGTGATATTCAGATGAAGCCAATGATATCGAATAATTCGTTATATGGCAGCAAAAAATGCTCTGATTCCCGTTGCTTGGTTATGTGCACTTTGTTAGACTTTGAGTACACCTGACTGAACTATTGAAATGAAAAATGGATGAAATGTGAAGCTATTGACTTGCCTCACGTATCTCATTCCATGTAAGAAGAAAATGTCAAAGTTCCCGCGAGTCTCGAACTTCGAGATTCTTCTCTCAGCCCATGTATCGAGCGATGATCAATGTACAAAAGCCTGTGAAACTTCAAATTTTGATTTTCTGATCATAAGCAAGCGAGATGTCATTGATTGATTCAAACCCATAAGATATATAAAAAAACGAGTTAATTGATAAGCCACAATACAGTTATGTTTTCAGAGTTGATTTTATGTTTGTAATGACACGTTATGTGTTGTATGGGGATAAAGAAAGGGGCGGTTATTAGCCGAAGGTTTGTTTAATGCCAAAAGAGAGGCACAGCAACTCTGGTGTCATCGCGACTCATTGCTTGCTGAGTACAATCTATTAAGTATGACGTTGATAATTCTTGCTAGAATACTTTTAGAAATTCGTATATTGATCTTAGATCAAGGTAAATATCAGTTTACATTGCGTGCTGGATGCTGGGTTTAAAGTAAGTTAAGTCACTATGTATACAAGTTAGTTCGAAGATGTTAACCATCTTAAGTATAATTCGCATCAATTTTATTATAAATTGCAAGAAAAGTTCCTAATTTATGAGTAGTTGTGAGGAATCTGGCGTTAAATAGCGTTTCCTTTATCTTTCTGGGACAAAATTGTGGTTGAGTAAAAAATCGGGAAGTTGACCTTGTCTCGAGGCTCGCGGGAATTGGAGTCGCGAGCTATGATTATTTTTAAATACCGTTCAAGTGAAGAAGGTAAATACCTTCAAGACAAAGCAGAATTTTCTTCCCCAAGAGTTTGGGCGAGTGAAAATGGTTTGATTGATCTCCGCTCCCTTATGTATTTAGTTGAAGAATTGAGAGGTGCGTAGAACATCAGATCTTCTGAATCACGTTAAGCTTTGTGGGAATCCCTCTGTACGGTTGGAATGGCCTTGAAGTCCCATCACTACTGACATTCCCTTGGTACCATTTAGATAGACTGTAATGTTTTCTATAACCCGCTAATCATTTTCGCAGTAAGTAAAGCGAACAATGATTCTCAAATTCATCTACACCGGGAGTTTGAGTTTATTACATGTAAACTATAGCATTGACATTGAAACTCAAGATACATATAGTACTCGTCAATGTTGCTATCAGCAAAATTCTCACTGTCGGTTTCATTTAAAGTGAAATAAACTAATTCGACAACAATATGGATAATGCTTCTGCTTCATACTTCCAAGAATTGCTATCTGTCTGTCTTTATCTTCTCAGAAAGCTTACTGCTTAGCTCCAATGTCCTACCTGGGTAATAATTGTGAATTGTGAGCTTCCGTTCAAGGACCTTCCTATCTCCAATGAACTCGGTAGTCTTCGCTCCTCTCTTCTCTTTTATCAACTCACTAAAATACACGGAGAGTTATGGGTTTGATAACTAGTTTCTCTATCCCAATCCATGATTGAAAATCGTTACCATCTTCTGACAGTATCTAGATTCCCCACAGCACCTGCTTTCCCGAGGCATCCAAAGAAAGTGCGGTGAATGTTCTCTCTCTTTTGACTCGTGAATCATTCGGTCAAATTGAATTCATCATCTACACAACCTAAATAAACCCCTTTCACAATCCGTATCTTTTAGAAGTACGAGTAGCCACCCAGGTGTATATTGTTAGAGCATAAAGAATCCTAATATATCTACTCCAACTACCGAAAGATATTCTACCAACAGACATCAGAGCTCTCAGCAAACCATCATCACAGGTCCTGGCATCCCGTAACCACAAGAAGTTCCCCAAAATTTCGCCTCCCAACTACACCACATACACCCCCAAGCCAACACCATTACTCCGGTGTCCAATTATGGATACCCAACACACATACACACACACCTGCCACCACACAGCTCATGGTCCCATCCTATCAAACCCGCTCATATACCTACCTCTTACAACTCACACGCGTTCCCTTATCTCCCTTCAAAAAATAAACCTCAAGCTCCCGTTCCAATGTCCTTTCTGTGAAGATCCAGATCTCCATGATACTGTTCCTGCTGGGAAGGGCGTGCTCGTGATTATGAGTTCTCTAAAAAAGGAAGAGAAGGTGAGAGAAGCGATGAAGAGATCGTCTGAGCCAGTATTACTCCCATCGATTACATCAATGTGCTCTGCATTACACCCTCCCTACCCGTCGATCTTCTGCTCAAGATTGCATCCCCAATCTCTTCCCTCTCCGTACTTTCCTCCTCATCTCTCATTCGCCCCCTTCTATTACAATCCCCCACCTCCAAAGTTTCCAGATCCATGGAAAATCATAAGTATTTGTGGAGTCGAGGATATCAAGAGTAAAGAATGGGCGCATGGGATTGAGACCGAAACTATAGACGAACAAAACGCAATGGAGCATCCCGAAAATTTATGGAGCGAGCGAAGACAAAACTTCGTACCCAGAGAAGTGAAATGGATCCCGATGGCTTGGATCCCTAGACCTGTTGGAGATGTTGATGTATTGACAATTCCAGACACAGAGCCACAAAGCGTTTTTCGTTCCTTCGTCAATTCGCGCTTTCCTCAATCTCCTGATTTTTCTTCCCCTCACTCAAACTTGGATCATCAAAATCAAGAACTCCATATCTCACAGGCCTGGAGAGGCACAACAGGCGAAGATTCAAACGGATATGGATATCGTGGGAGAATACTGAGTCGGAGTAGATTACCGGGGATGATGAGCGAGCTGGGTGCTTTTTTGCGGAACGGGAGAGCGGAGAATGGAAGTTGGGGGAGCAGAACGGACATGAGAGAAAGAATGAGGGAGAGGGGAGTGAGATGGGAATGAGAGGAAGGGAGAGAGTTTCAGACTCGGCTAAGTAGTGCGTGGATAATGCATGGTGTTGATGAATTGGGTTTTACAAAACAGTCGAGGATATTATAGATGCTGGTCTGGAAGATGCTGGAGTTTTCCATGATTTGAGGCGAGACTGAGTTGGATATGAATGCAGACACAGAGAATATGAAGAACGCACATTGTGTTCAAAAATTATCACTCTATTAACCATTAATTTAAAGATTCTAAATTGGGATTCTGTTGGAAAGATATGGCACGTGCACGTCATGTGCATATATAAGATCTTCCACTTCCTTATTTAGATTTAGATCACTACAGCAAATTCTACATAGTCAATAATACATGCATTCCACTAGCATAGTCTCTTAGTTGTGAACAGATTCACGTAATAATCATAATGGCAGTACTCTTTTAATGTTTTCTATCTTAGTAACTATCTGTCCTTATCCTCCATCTCTCGAGAATATTTCAAGAAAGTAGTCCTTCATCAGAATCTTTCTCCTGTCCAGCACCAATTTTGAGTATTCGTACCATATCTAAGGTATCTTATCATCGTACTTGCCAAATCATGAAATGTATCAAATGCATCTCCTTGAATCTTTTATCTTTATTGTGTCATAGAAACTCAAATCCTCCCAGTAACAGTTGATGGGTGCGCCTTTTAATGAATAGAAAAGAAATGAAAATGACAAAATGGCAAAAGTAGCTCAGCATCAGTCCACAAAAGACATGCCAACTATGCAATAAAACTTTGGAGGGTATACCCATCCTACATATTATACAAACATTTCCTGGTATTTTTTGAAAAACATCAGAGACCTAAACGCCATTCTCCCCATTATCTCTTCGTTCACGCCTCTGATTAGATCTCCGTGCCAGATCATTAGAACCATAGACATCGCGAAAAGCTTCGAGTTGACCAGTTAAACCACGTAACATTCTTGACATCTCGAAAGCCATTTCTTCATGCCCTGCTTCGCCTGTCAAAGCACGCACCGAAGGAGCATTGGGTAGATTTGGGAAATGTGCCATAGTATATAGAGCATTTGGATCACGAGAAGGAGCAGACGTTGGCGCTGGCTGGGTCGAAGCGGTTGCGTAGTCTGAATCTGTATCGTTGGTATCTGTATTGTAACCCATAGTAGTCTCTGCAGCCGAATCCGAAAGGTCTGATATATCAGCAATGTCACGAAGAGCATTACCAGTGCGAAGGCGAGGTGGACGATCTGCGCGAAGTGAACGTGATGTACTTTCAGGACGGGGAGGCTCAGCGGAAGTTGAGAATGTTCCCATTTCTTCTGTAACATAAATGGAAGGTTCGCGCTCGTGAGATGTGGCATAGATAGAAGGCTCGCGCTCGTGAGATGGTGCGTAAATAGAAGGCTCGCGCTCTTGAGATGGGGCGTAGATAAAAGGCTCACGCTCACGAGTAGGGGCATATATGGAAGGCTCACGCTCGTGTGAAGACACAAATAAAGAGGGTTCACGGGAGTGAGAAGGAGTATAGAGGGAAGGTTCACGGGAATGAGAGGTAGGTTGATAAAGTGAAGCATGACGTTCGAGTTCAAATGGATTGACCGTAGAAGACGTTAAGGCTTGTCCAGAATCGCTTATGATTGAAATAGCATCAGAATCTGCTGTTGATGGTCGACCAAAGTCGGAGTTGAAAGCTGGTACTGGGTCTGGCATGCTCATATCTAGATCGATGAGAGATTCGCGGAAGGATAAACGAGGCATTCCAGTGTGGATTTCTGCAGGTGGAAGTCCGCCACTGAATCCACCCAGAGGCTCGGTTGGATGATGAACTAAACTAGGACGACCACCGATGCCTGGAGTAAATGCTGGTTTTGGAACCTCATAAGTCGAAGGGGGAAACCTAGAGACTTCTGGATCTGCAGACGCAGGCGGTACCATTGCCGGAAATTTCCATTCTCGAGTACGTCGATTTGGATTTATATCAGCTGGATCACTAAGTGCTGGTCGACTGAAATCGGGCAAGGTGGTCATATAATCTTCATCGGGCTCTTCTCGTATACGTCTTCCAGCTTTGATGGTATCCATATCCGGGAACACGGATATACCTGTTTCGGCATCATGTCCTCCAAGATCAATCATAGTATCCCTGATAGAGGTCTGCGCTGTATCATCACGTAAAGGTAGATCGGAACGAGATGGAACAGGTGGTAAGTCTGAAGTTGGTGGAAGGTACGGTCGGCCATAATGATTGCGAACATTATCCTCATAGCTTGATAGTGTGTTTGGATCAAAAATCTTTTCTAACGGACCACGAGACGGTGCTAAGGCCTCTGGTGGGGGTCGGCGTCGTCCTTTTTGAGGTGGTGGACGGGCAGTCTCTTGAGGAAAGCCAGCATCAAACTCAACACCTGAGCCATACACGTCGTAAACATCTTGTGCGGTTGACTTGCGTCTAACCTCTTGTTCGAATGCAGCAGTTGTACTAAAGTTCCACTCATCATCGGACAATGCTGTTGAGGAAAACTCTGATGGTGCTTGCGCTCCACCCAACATGAATAGAGATTTTCTGCTTCCCCCGTGATCTTCCCACAACTTAAATGCCCTGACGAGATGAGAAAGTGAAGACATTGGATATTTTGAACTAGTGTTGAGAATGTAGTGATGATTTTGAACTCGGTCAATCGAAGGACGTTCACTTGGGAATTCTTCTAAGCAGAACGCAACAAGATCTCTCAACTCATCAGAATAATCTCCCCCTTCAAGCCGTGGAGCATGTTGTTTTATAAGAGAGCCAAGTCGATCAAACGGAAGTCGACTCATGGCATTAGGTGGAAGACCAGTGGAGATCTCATAAGCCATACATCCAAAAGCCCATATATCAACTTCTTTACCATAGCTGGGGACAGCGTCGAATAACTCTGGTGCCATCCAATGTGGTGTGCCAATGACGGTAGATCTTTTATCAACCTTTGTTTCCATGGTTCCAGCAACACCAAAGTCGCAAAGTTGAACTGCACCTTCTTCAGTAATAAGAACATTGGCACACTTGATATCTCGATGTATGATGCCAGCCTCGTGCACCCATTTGATAGCCTCAGCGACCTCGCGAAGTATCGGTATGATCCATTTTTCTTGTAAGCCCCCAGGAGCAGTAGGCTTCATAAGAGTAGCAACACTCCCTCCACCGCAGTATTCTGTAATCATCCACATGGCTTGCCCAACTGGCAATGCTTCGATGACGTGATTGATATTCCGAGCTTTGTTTTCACTCAGAGTCTTTAGAGCGGTAATTTCCTTCAAGAATTCGGCATAAGAATTGGCGTTCTTTGGGTTGATCGTATCGCTCTCCTCAATGTCGATGATCTTCACAGCCACAATTGCAGCCGATACCATGTCCTTTCTATTTGGTATATTAGCATATTGATTAAGTGATCAGGAACGAAGGAAAATCATACCCTTTATAAACACGTCCAAAACTTCCCTTTCCTATCAATTCTATCAACGCATATTTAGGTGGTTCCTTCCCTGACTTAGTTGCTGCTTCAATAACTGAAGTTTGCATGAGCCGTGCATCCTCGATAGCTTTTGTCTTGATCGAAACTGGTTCGGAGTCTCTGACTTGAAGCTTGTCCATTTCGGCAAAATGGGCTTCTAAAGCTACGAGGCTAACGTCTAAAAAAGAAAGTTGCGAAGGGGGTATATTTGGACTTCCAGGTGCAACGTTTGTTCCTGGGACTGGAAGACGAGATGCGGAAGAGTTTCCTTGTCTTTCTGCAGATGTTTGGGAGCTATTACGTGAGATAAAAGTTGATCTTTTGCTCACGGATGATGTCTTTGGCAAGTTGCGTGGTGTAGTGGTTACTTGACGAGAAGAAGAGGAGAACTGTCGAAGACGCGAGCTTGTAAGCGGCTCTTGGGTGGTAGATGAATTATTCTGAGACCAGTTCTGTGGGGATTTTAGTCCAGAAAGAGACGATTGAGTTCTATAACTTTGGGACGAAGGAGATGGTGTCTGGAGCTCTCTTGAAGAACTTCTAGGGTGGGGTACCTGGGAAAGATATGTCACCTGAGTTGCTAGAGGCGTATAATCTTGTTGCGGAACGTTAAAAGGCGAACCACGGCCAAATGTACTGGCGCCTCTGGAAACTGGAGAGCCGGTGGAGATGCTATGATCGCTTTGAAGTCTGTCTACGCGCAACCTATCGTGTTCGACAGAATCAGGTGCAACGGCAGTCTGCGATTTCTTGACAGGATTGATTAAAGTAGGAGCTTTCAGGTGTCTGACAGTTCCGAAGCTTGAAAGATTAGAAGTGGTAATGCCCGAATTATATTCTGAACGACGATTAAGTGATTCAAGCGAAGTAGCGATTTCAGACTCTGCAATTTGGACTTCTTCTAATCTAGGTTCTTGACGAAGATTACCGTCTGGATAGCGTGTCGCGCAAAGGGTTACAAATTCTTGCTCTTCAAGACTGTTTCGATCTCTGCCACTCAAAAGCAAATATCTGAGACGAGCGGTGCCAACTGGATTATGATCTGGTCGACGAAGCGTAAGCGAGCGCTCAAACCTGGCTTGCTTTTCTGCCTCCTTCTCTGCTTCCCTCTTTTGATCCTCCACAGATTGAATTGGATGAGCTAGAGATTCTTGGAGAGCTTTACGAGTTTCCCTTCGCTCTTCTCTGCGTGCTTGTGCCCGCTCGAGGTTAGCAGCAACTTGAGCGTTGTCTGTCAATGTGGTATTTTGACCAATGGGTATCTTCTGAGAAAATTCCTCGAACCTTGAGCTTTGGAAATAAGCACGATAACTATCCTCGAGATCACTATCTTCGGCAGCGATTTCAGCGAGCGTATCAGAATTGATCCACTTGTCGGATTCTTCCCTAAAATATTGTCTACTAATAGAAGAGGACGATGAAACACGTCGTAAATGACGATTTAGTGCAGGCTCAGCTGGTTGAGGGGTAGTGAATTGTTTGCTTGAGCTTCGGGTAGTTTCACTAGGATTCTGAATTTCTGTAGTTTCTGAAATTGGGGGACTGCGTACAGACAAATTTTGATCCTTGAACCCAAACGAACCTTGAGACTCGCACAGTTTAGAAGCACCACCGAAATGATTATTCCGTAAAGAGGTGGTGGTGGAAGTTGGTGGGGGTTGTTGTAAAGTTCTCGCTGTCGGAAGTAAATTCTCCGGTTCTTGCGCTGAGGATTCACTAGAGTAATCCCAAGAAGGCAAATAATTTGGTATTTCTTGAGATTTAGGTTCCTTCGCACCTTCCGAGGCTGTGAATTCTTTTCCTTGAGGATTTGGTAAATCTGAGCCGCGTTCTTCTGGGGTAAGCGGCGGTGCGTTTGCAGTCACGTGAGAATAAGTATTTGCACCGTTTCTCGCGTCGTCTGTTGCACCACTTCCGATGCTGGTTTTTCTTGTACTATGGAATCCAGCTGCAAGTGGAGAGTTGTCGAATTCTCGTAGTACAGCGTCATGTGCTAGCAAGACCGCTTTGTTAGCTCGCACCGACGCTTCGGTCTCCCTCTGCCTACGCTTTTCCGCAGCCTCGTCAGACTCGGTAGCAAGGAATCCAGGCGTTGGTTCAGTATACTTGTAATCGTAATCACTCTTCTGTGAGGGGGTAAGAGTTTCGTATGGTTTTGAGAATGCCTTTTCAGTGTCTTCCTCTGGTGTGTCCTCACTCTCAGACCTTGAATCCGAAGTATAGCCGCCGCTTGTGCTTGTTACAAGATTGGGGTTGTGCTCCTCCTGTGGCGTAACCTGATCAGGAGTCACTGACAGTGCACCGGTATTATTAATATGATCTTCTGCTTCCTCCCTTAACGTATGATCGAAACCTGATGTGTACAGAGAACGGTAATAATCGCGAGCAGTGTATTGGCCGGCAATTAAACCCAAAGGATCGTAAACCCAATCTTCGCCTGGATCCTATTATGGACACACGAAGTCAGTAATTGTTGAGCTGTTGCACTGTTGTACTGGACCCCTTTGAGCAAGCAAGATGATTTGCAGACAATGGATGCTGCAGGGAGCCGGAAAGTCGATTTGAAGGGGAGAGTAAACAAGGGCTTGAATTCTCCAAGAATCATATGAAAGCTTACAAATGATGTGACAACGTTATCAAAAATTCCTTCCTCCTGTGTTACTCCTGCTTGCTTTTCCAAAGATTTGAAGAGGTTAGAGATTCTGGATCTTAATGTGGACGGTGGCTTCGCAGTGGATTCGCCAGGATCATCCTGATTCTGCAGGTGAGACAATGTTAGTCAGCAGCGGCGGCTATATCTTAGTTCCATCTGCAAATGTCAACGTCAAACTTACTTTGAGACAGCCATACTTCTTGCGATGTTCTTGTTTCTTCTTTCTCAAGAACTCCATCTTCTCCTCGTGCGCTTCTGCAAGTCGCTTTAACTCAGTGCGATATCTGGCAAGGAGTGATTGATTATGTGCAAGGAAATTGTGTGCTTTCAACGCATTTGACGTGTTAATGGCAGGAAGCAAATTTGGCTGAGATAAATTTCTCAATGGTGATTTTGTGGGAATTGGCGGCGCCGGTGTATTCGAAGCAAGTAGGAAATTTGTGAGTGTATCGTAAGAGGCAGGGCGAAATTCGGGAGTTGAGCTAGCGTGTTTAAGGAAACTGTTCACACGCGAATTTCGACCACCCAAGCTTCCTTTCTCTACGCTATCTTCACTTAGAGCTTTGGATGTGCCGTCCAGTCTTTTTGAGATAAAAGAATGGAACTGATTGATGTTCCCAAAGCTTTCAGTTGCCTGGGCATTATCTCTCTGTGAGATGGTAAATTTGCCTTGCGATGCAACATCTTTCTCTTTGATGTTTAAATTTCTTTCCTCTCTCAAACCGGCAATAAGCAACGCTTGGAGCTCATCTTCCGTATGTATACCCGATCTTTTGGACCTTTCCCCCGAGTAATTCCCAGCCGAACTCCATGATGTTGTGGGATCAACCTGTGGATCTAATGATCGATTGTAATCGGCAACAGTTCCGGTTAACGCGATATTGCGAAAAGTCTCGTCGCTGGCTTTTACTGTAATCTCTGAAGTGTCATAATCTGTTTCTGGAATGGTAAACTGTGTAACGGACTCATTAAATGTCACCGATTGCTTCCGATACGGCCTTTTAGAGGAACTAAGATTGCTTCGGTGACGAGGCTTGTACGGCAAGACTTCTGTTGATGAGCACGGCGTAGTTTGCCCCGTCAAATTTTCCAATGATGTTTGAGCGCTATCGTTTAGTCGATGGGAATGCTGCGTAAATTTTCCCAAATCATTGTTCTGTTGGTAAGGCTGCGCTCGTTCCGCTGGTAGAATTTCTGGGGGCACTCTTTCAGTAGGAGTGGGAGGTTCATTAAGACCAATGAGCATCAATTCAGATCTATTCCTCCTCGTTTGCCTTGGAAGCGTAGGCTCAATGAGCGCTCGACGAGTTATCGGGGGTGCTCGGCCAATCTTTGGATCATTCACCTGTTCTCTGCCTTCTAGTCGTAGTTTCTGTTCGGTTGCCTTTCTAAGCTCATGCTGGAATTGCGCCTGTTCGACGTGCTTGTCACGTTCTTCTTGCGTTTCCGCAAGGGTTTGAAACTCGCCACACAAGCTTGCGCCCGTCTTGTCCAGCTCGATCTTTCCATCAAGCTTCCTTGCCGGCGCGATTGGTGGAACGTACCTCTCTGGTGCTGGCGTGGGTCGATCGGTTCTGTAACGGAGTTTTGGTGTTGCGACTGGTTGACTTCGATCAAGTGGCTTTTGAATGGCTTTTTTTTTAGGTTTGAACAACCTTCTTAGCTTGGCTTTCAAAGGATCCTTATTCCGGATCTTGTTGTTCAACCCTTTAGGAAGGTATGCGAAATTCGGATCGGCATTTTTGTTTTCCTTCCGCGCTGCTTTCACTGCTCTTTTTCTAGCCTCTTTTTCCTCTCGGGTTGGGCCAGGAGATCCTTCGATTGTAGTACCAGAAACCGAGGAAGATCCAAATGAAACAACTGTGGACGCTTTGGAGCGCGTTGACTTTAAAGAGAGCGCTTTGATTGTTGAAGCGATCGTAGTTGTCGACGAATTCGCCTCAGAAATATTTTCAATTTTATCTTCATTTGTCTCTTTTTTTGACACGCTCGATCTTGGATGCAAAGTGCTGGCTCCAATTTGACCTCTTCCATAGCCAGAATGTCTGATTTGAGAGCGCTTTGCAAGCGAAAATCTACGTTCAATTGGTCTCCGAGGCGCCATTGGCGCGGTTGCCTTAGCAGGATAGACTTTGAGATTGTCGAAGTAGAACGTAACTAATTGATAGCTCGACAGAGAATCTAAAGCTGGGGAGCTGAGATGAAATTCGGTATAAGAGGAAAGGATATATTGTGTGAGTAGATGATTGACTAGCTCGGTATGAAAAGGTATAACATGATTGACCGAATGAAATCAAGACGGAAGCGATCAGTTGAGGAGATAACTGTGCAGAATCGAAGCTTAATGTTGAAAATGTTCAAGGTCAATGCGACTTGCTCCCCAGATTTTCATCTTAGCCTTGGTAGAGTTTTGACGGTAGTGAACAATGGAAGTACCCGGCATCGGAGTATCTTCCCTTCCGCAGTCCTCGAGCAGTCATCAATATTTTCACAAAATAGTTCTCCAACCTATATTAGATATCTTTTTATATACAAAGAATATGTAGTATTGGAACTTCCTTTTCCAATTTTTCCTGGATAGATGGGACTTCTGGTGGTCAAGATATTCTCTTTTTTTGTTCCTTATGATCTGCCCATGGTCTACTCAGCCTTATGACACTTGACTGCTCATCTTGCAGAACAGTCCGACGAAAAGCGAGTCTAGACTCCCCACCTCAGGCATAGACAGACAGGGATCCGAGCAAGGTAGTATGGCGCACAATTATTAAATTCGACTTTCTCGAGATGATGATTGGGGGATTACCCGAGCAGAGTTTTCCAAGTGTTTCATGAATCAAAACAAAGACGTGATACTATTGCTGAGGCTGCTGTAATATCCCTGCTCCGAACTTGCAACTGACTGTAGAAATTGAACAACAACCTTTCTGACAAACTTCTTTAAACAAATCTCTAATTTGTCTTTCTTGTCAGTAACACTTAATATCTTCATTCTTTGAAGCCTTAACTTTTGTTCCAAAGAATGCTTGTTGTCTAAGAAGCTGCAAAAACCATACAGATCTGCTACAACCAGCCTGCAGAGTAGCCAGGCGCAAGACCAAGATCGTTACTTGTAAGTATTTCTTTTATTCTTCCATCATCTCCTTCTTCTCCGACCTACTTCTTAACTGCAAAGAGATCATGTTCTCATTGTTGTGGTCAAGTTGTAAGTGGCTTGTCTAAGTTCCTCAACAGGAAGCTTTTTGAGCTGCTGTACTGTACATTCACCTCAATACATCCCCTTGCAAGAACTTTCTTCGCTATTGCTAAGTATCAGATGAGTAATCGTCTGTTGCTGTTGTCAGTCTCCATCCTTTGTTGTCAAGTGAGATATACATTTGTCGTTAGATCTGCAACTGTGCTGATTGCTTATCTTCTCCCTTTATGCCAAAGTCACACCAAACCTTTCTTAGCCTATATGGCACATACTGACTTTATGTAGAGTATCGCTCTTACCACCTGGAGTATCGCGGAGAAGCCAAGTATCCTTGAAGAAACCGCAATCTTTCGTTTTCATCGACCTTCTACTGCTGCTGCTGGCGATCGAGCAAATACAATATCAGAGCTTGGTAAGTTCTTCCTTCAAGCTGCAGCTAGCCAACACGCACTAAGCTAGCAAGCTTATCCCAGGCCACTTTCTTCTTCATGAAACGAGATCTGTTGCTCATGACGATAGCCGCTGGTCGGTCATGCTTGTAAGACCTCAGATCGTTGTAAGCTCCCTTTCAAGTTCTTTCTTATGGCAGCTGCTGATACAAGTTACAGTAACATCTCCAATCCATTAAGATCATTAGCATATTCTTGCTGCCAGCCGTGGTGTCGGTAAAGCTCTCAAGATATCATAATGTGGTACTTATTCCCATTCAAATTCCATCATTTTTATAGCTTCTAACACGAATTGCAGTAGCTCGTATGGTCAGGATGACATGCAAATCTTTGCTGTAAACTACCGGTCAGTAAAGTCTGCAGGATACGGAAACTTGGTAAGTTCCTTCGTCAATTCAGATCTAATCACAATTGCTAATACCACTTACAGTATTTCTCCTAACAAAACTGCATCGAATATCACATCGAGAAGGCTTCGACCCATGGTCTTTCTGCTTTTGTCAAGACCTTGAACTTCAAAGACAACATCCTATCATGGAACTAAGCAGCATCTGCAATCACAATGCATGGTGTCCACAATGCATTTCTCGCTGCTTCTTATCGAACTTTCTCTTACCGTTAAAGTCTATCTTCATCCTCTTGCTCATCATACCAAAGCAAGGTCTTTCGGGCCCACTTGTTATTTGATAGACAAGGCTGAATTTTTACAAATGTTGGTGGTGATCTCAATGACATGCCAGGAATGGAAGAACAGGTGTCGACGACTACAAATTCACTACGTTGTCCCCGCACTGCCAATACCTGCCTGCTAGCAGTACTCACTATCCTATACTTCATTTGTGTTTCTATACCTGCTTCTAATCTCGCAAAAGCATCGTGGCATACATGTCCTGTTATGATGTTTTCAGGATCAACTGGCAAATCTAGGATTCATTACTCTTGGTCGTTGACCCGATTTCCGGAATGTCATGGCCGCTGCTCCTTCCTCTTCGTCGAGGAAGGAGATCAACAGCGTGCACTGACCGAAATGCAAGGAGTTTATTGCGGCAGTAGACCACCAGCGTGCATTGACTGAGATGCAAGGAGTTTATTGCGGCAATAGACCTGTGCACATCAGCACCGCAACACCAAGAACAAGGTGGTTTCTGGTTTTCCAGCACCGGGTCCATCTCTAACCTTGTTGAGTGGGTATCGCCGCACTCAATGGTAATTCTTTGGGTGATCTGATGAAGCATTTACTCTGCTGAGCCGACAAGCAGCATTAATCAAATGCAAGGCTATGCTGCTTGTCGCGCCAACTGCTCCAACTGAGTGGAGAGGGCTCTCCTCTTTCCAGCGACTGGGCCACGCTATCGAGATGGCAATTAATCAAATGCATGATTGTTCTGTCCGGGTCTCTCCAGCCTAGCAAGCTGCGATGCCATCAGTCCTGAATTGTGGACGACCGTTTCCGAATACCTCTTCAAACGGGCTGCTGTGCCGTGGTCCCAGGTACAGCAGAGAGAGCTGGACCAAATTGTTACAGTACAGGGGCAGGAGATTTTCTGTCCTTGTCTTCCAACAACAACAACCTAATTTGTTCCTGCTCCTGCTTTTGCTTTCGCCTTGTGGCTTAATTTTAACAGTCAAATTCTAGAAGGGACAGGGAGGAATGCACTCCACCATAAGTGTGTGTCTCCCGCAGAAGTGCTATGCACACCACCACATGTGTGGTCCTTCTTGACATCGACCATCAAGTCCAGATCGGTTTCCCTTCGATTGTACTTATTGCAATGATCGTCACTATGCAACTCGGAGATCTATGACGATTTGTCATAACTGCAGTCCGGAATGACGTTAAACTAAAATCGTATTCCTCCGCAAGAAAGAGTAGCTGCTATTTCATGTTGCCTCTTTCGTTTGCTCTGGAGACGATCTCAAAACAACTCTGCAACGTCAAGATGAGTAGAGACAAGACCGTCGGTCGAGTTCGCTGGAATAGAACGAATTTGTCGCCCTGCGCTAGCAACAGAAATGGCCTTTACCCTTTGGATCCCCAAAGCTGCGCAAGCTTAGCCAGAGAGCTTCCGCCCATGCGCAGATCGCAAAGGGTAAAGGCAAAGAACTTTCGACGATGACAAGTAAGTATCACGATTCCTTCGCATATTGCAATTTATTGATCTAGATAAGGCCGAGAATCTTGAATTGAACTTCGCAATCGGTGGAGGCCTCCAAAGAAGCAATGAAACAAATTTAGAATATTCTCGTCCTTGAGGATCACCAATGGCCACATCGGGTGTTAATAACCACCAGGTAGCTGTTAACATGATTCATTAAATCCATAGCCTGTTCCTTCTCGCTCTTCCTTGTCGGAATTTGCTTGTCGTTCTCTGTGTGGGTAGTTGTTAGAATGGGTTTGGATCATAGATAGCTTCTTGATTCTTTGTGTCCTTTGTTCAGCAATAGAGAGATGAATGAATCCAACTTCGCGGTTTCTGGCTAAAGTAAAGCACAACGAAAGCATGCTTCTTTGTGTAGAGAAACAAGAAAGAGTGGTGAATTCAAGTTTCAGAAGTACCAAAGTTTAAGGTGGAATCCATGATCTATTGATGGTATTTTCCCTACAGGTAGCTTTCTATAGTAATGTATCTTGTTTCCCCTGGCCGCCCTCGGGTGTGCACCTTCTGACATGATTTTGTGAGTGATATCATGTCCCCAGGTTGATAAGCGGGCGCTATTTCTGCTATGTGGATGGTTTTGGATTGGTACGTTATTTTCCCTGGTCTTCCTGATATTTTTGAATTAGTTGCTAAAATTTTCAAAACAGTTGTTTGCAAGGGAATTGGAGGGAGAGGACTGTTTCTGAAGTTAGTGGATATGAGTGTTGGCAACGCTGCCGAACAGCACTGTTTCTGATTTGGTATCATGGATGTCAGATTCCGGTTGAAGACTTTCCGAAAGGTATGAATTTCCTGTGCACTTGTGAGGTCTCGATCTTTTACTTATGTGAAAATTAGTTATTTTGCATGATGTTCTTAGAGGTCCATTCAAGGATCCGGCAAAGCATCAAGGATGCAGTCGATGTCAATCAAGATGGTTCGCCGTAGGAGCCCAAGCAAGGAATCTTTTCTCGACAATCTTTACAAGAGCCAGCTGCAGAGGGACTGAATACCTTTGATGAACCATCTTACTACTTTTATCAAAACGCAGATCGATCAACAGCATCAGAATCACCACTTGATATGAAAGTGACTTCAGCCAACCAAATTGAATTTTTTAATTTTTCCGATTTATGCCTCCAATTTGCACGCCTAGCTCTTGGGGTCGTTCTGATCCAAAAGAGCCGCTACAGCGCTGGATACCAACATCAGCAACAGGAATCAATATGCCAAATTGTCAACGGCGGCTTCAATAACCAAACACCATACGCCTAAGTAACTATCCCTTCCCGCGGGTTTCCAAGAGACCTCGAGAGCGCACCGGACCCAACAGATACTTCAAGTTCTGTCAGTCGTTTGACGTCAGCCTCAGAAAGACACAGTCGCGCGAGGTCTTTCTTAGTGCTTCGTTCGTCTCTCACCGATACTCATCAGTATCCCCCACAGCAATGAAGCCAAGAAGATCTGATCGAGTTTTGAGAACCCCATCGTTCACAACATCAACAGCAGCTTGTCACAAAGTACTTGGAGACAGACCGGATTTTATCTTTTGCGGTCTCTGCACTAAGCAGAGGTGTACTGAACGCTACGAACAAAAATTTGGTCTGTGTACTCTTTCCAGCAGTTGGGCCAAAGATCATGACCGATCCTATATGTTTTGTTCTCGTTTCTCCTCAGCTTTGAACGGGACCGAGATGTCGATAAACTAGATCACACCAAGGCGAACTGCAAGTCCCTTTTTGATCAATTGGGCAAATTTGAATTGACGGAAGTTGACGCGGTATTACCAAGCAAATCTCAGATCCACTACTGGTGAGGTTCCATATGTCTCTGGCTCCACCGGTCGGGCTGGATCATAGGGCACCTGGTGGTGGTTTCTTTGGAAATGCTGATACCTAGTCAAAGTAGAACGTGCGACCGCATCAAATCGGTTGTCTGGCCCGAGCAGAAATTCCGACCGATACACGTTCCTACTTCAAAGAGTCTTTCAGGAAGTGGGACCGAGCAAAACTTCTGACCAATACACGTTCCTACTTCAAAGAGTCTTTCAGGAAGTGGGACACGGTGGCGAGCAAATCAACCAATCTTTCGGCAATTCTCACTCTCACATCAGACCACTGTCAGACGTAGAGAACCCAACGAAGAGGAAAAAATGGCTATGACAGCAGTAGGACTTGCCTTTGGTGCAAGTCCTGCTACTGTCATCATCATTTTTTCCTCTTCCTTGGATTTTCTCCGTTTGATTGTTTTCCACACACAGAATATCGAACAAGTTTATTTTGTGACTTTTAACGCTAACCTGTTATTTGGGTTCGCAAAGTAAGATAGACACGCCCATGAGAAGTCTCAGCATCGACATCTTCAGCTTTTCTCACCGCAGAGTCAATACAGCTTGTCTGCTGACAGACCATTTATCCTCCAGCTACACCTCCACTTTGTGATAAAACCCAACAGTATTATGACAACTCATCACTTTCGATCACAATTTGACCCGACTTTCTGGATCATCCACGCAGAGAGTTGCAACATTACCAGCCTCGCTCGCTTGGTAGGACAATTGCAGTTCTTGACACATTCCACATCTGGGTCGACTAAGAACAGCAAGGATGGTTAGAAATTATGCTGCCAAAACAGCAAGAGCGATTACCAAGACGACCACAGATGTTGTTTTAGGCGCAACTCCTCCAGTAAAGCAATTTCAACATGTTCTGCTGCTGTCGACCGTCCTGAGCATGACAGTAAACTTCTAAGCTTCGTTTTCCCTTAAGTTCAAGCGCTCAAGATTTTTAACCCGCCAAATACGATCCCATTCTCTTTCTTTCCATCTCGACTCCATAACTGGTATGGAGATTGACTCTTTTTCTTCTCGAGTCCATCAGAAATGGAGACCTGCTGCGGTTATAAGTACGGCCTGGCTTGAAAGCTGCTTCTTCAACAACCAAACACCATACGCCTAAGTTCCTGTTCTTCTCGGGACCTGATTCCCTGAGAGAGCTTGATCTTAGGATATGGCAGCTTTGTCAAAGATCTGTGAAGATAATCGAAAAACCTCCGGTCTGCGAGACCTGTAACGAGAGATATTACTACGTTCAATCCTCTCACATGAGACAAGGCGCGCCAATCGATCAACAAAAGGGCTAAAATGTGTCTTTGCCTGGAGTGAAGTACTTTTACGAGTCTTCACATGGCTTTTCCTCAAGTGCCCGCAAGAAAAAAGGATTGGCCACCATGGTGGTGGGGATTCTCCCTCCATCTCTCATCCATCCAGCATGCGATTGGTAAATCATGAGTTTGAAGCACGCGTTTCCGAATACCTTTTCAAATATGTGGCGGTACTTTTGTAGAGTTGTGCTTAAGAATCCCAGGGACACTGGTTCTTGAGTCTTCTATTGGTGTGTTGAAATCTCATCCACCTGGACGCATCAACTAAAAGAGCATGTTAAGAATGCAAAGAAGTGAATATTGGAGGGAACCCATCAGTCATCGACCACAATACGTTTAGTCTTGCTCCTTGGGAGGGTTCCCAAGAATTCGGAGAAATCATGGTGGTGTAGTGTCCCGGAACCATGCATGATAGGAGTGAAAGCTTGAGGGGAAGGGAAGCTTAGACCAGAAGTCAGCTTATGCAAATGTGCTGATAGTTTTGCTATTGGTCATGGAAGGAGGGTGGTTTCTTTTAACTCTCAATAATGGGATTGTTGATGACTTGGTCTTTATTAATGGCAGGACGATGTGACTAGGGGCCTCATAATGGTTCAATATGTAGAACAATAGAACTTCGAACAACCGTGAAGAATCCAAACTGTGAACTTGTGCTGATGATGGTGATGAAAATGTAATCCGTCTGATTCAATCCATGGCGACGAGGTAATTTTAGAGAACTATGAATCTGTGACTGCAACGGAATGTTGGAGCTGTTATTCGTTTCTCTCAAATCAGCGTTGGAGACTATTCGAACTTGACATCTTGCAGTATACTGCGCTAAAAAAAAAAGCTCAAAAAATGGCGATATCTTCTTGCTCCTAGCGGTTTCGAAGATTATGAATTGTAAATCGTGACGTTAAAGTCCATTTTATCTCATTGACGGATAAATCTGGGGACGTGTCTTTGGGAGAAAGATCCAAGAGACAAGAACAATATTTCCGCTCCGAAATTGCAGTCTGCAATCGCCGGATTAGGAAAGATTTCAAGATCGTCACTCGATGTCACCAAAACACAATATTAGGTCGAGCACGTACAGATATTATGAAAAGAATAAGAAGCCCGCAAATATGTGCCGCGGGAAAGAGAACAGATATCGCTTTTGGAGAGAATATGATCTCGATGCAATGTATGTGGATGTGGAAGAATAGAGAGTCGGTAGCGACTAGAGGGACGTATTCAGAGCAACGCCAAGGTCAGGGAGGGGTACAAAAATAAGATGGGATGGAGACATGCTTGGCGTTGATTGAAACGCGGGGGAGGAGATGAGGGGATGATTCCATCGTGATAGCAACTCTGCGTGAGGGAAATGCTCGAGAAAGAACCTGAGAGGGAAAAAGAGAAGCGGGGTTGAGTTGAGATATTATGAAAACGAGAAGGTCGAGAATGGATGCAGGAGCTAGAATGAAAGTGAGGCGTGAAGATGGACTATCGTCGAGCAAGAAACTGTGAGAGTGAAGAGAAGAATATACTCGAAGCGGAGTGATGTGAAGGATCGAAAGAAGAATACAAGTGCGGGAGAAAAGTATAGGGTCAAGATGCTAGAGTCAAAGAAGCACCAAGTTATTCTTCCAGACGACAATATCTCATTTAAGATAGAAGAGGGGAAGTGAGAGAAAGTTAACACAGAATATATCGTAGCGTTGAAAAGTCGATAAAGTCGAGCTAGACCAAACCTGGCAGTGGTCTATCGTCGAGGAAAAGAGTAACGACTAGAAAGAAAGGAAGAAATATCAAAAACAAAAGCTGGTTAGCCCTAAGAATGAGAAACAGGAAGAAGACTCAAAATCTCAGAGAACATGATGATATGAAAGAGCTAGCATGAAAAGGGCAATAGATTCCCGTTGGGAAGAAATATGCTAGCCTCCGAGTGCAACAGTTGATAGAAGCGGAGTAGAAAGTAATAATTCAGAGAAATGGAGAAGAAGAAAGCTTGAATTGGTTAAGAAGATTATGGGATTGAGAAGCGAATACAAAAATGATACATGGTTCGTGTTTAAGATAAACACAATAAAAGAGTAAGGGGAGAGTAAGAGAGGAGACAGATTCGAGAACTTCTAAAAAGGAGGAAAAAGATGAGATTGCAAAATAGAGCCCCCACAGTGAGATTATATCTTTCAAACACAACCCAATGCGAAAGGATGAAAGAGCACAGCATATCGAGAAAGCGAGTTAAGAAGGCTGGTCAGAGAGGATAAGACAGCCCAAATACAAGAGCAGATGCCTCAGAAAAGCCGAAACTATATGGCTTGATGACAAAAACCACTATATCCAACGGAAACTAATTGAACGTCTAAAAAATCGGGATAAGATAGAAGTAAATAGATATATTGACTGAAGAAGAAGAAGAAGAAGAAGAAGAAGAAGAAGAAGAAGAAGAAGAAGAAGAAAGAAAGACTAAGCGACAAAAACACCCAAAAGAATTAAGGGGCGAGACTTATCCCCATCCCTATCCCTCCCCATCCGAATCCAACCTCGCAGAAAAATCCACAACCCAACAATTCAACAATCCAACATCTCTTTAAAAACCCGCTCAAAGTGAAAAAAAACAAAAAAAAACAAAAGAAAAAACAGTAAAAAACAAAAAGTAAACAAACCCAAGTCCACAAACCCTCAAGAGTAGAAAATTAAAACAATTAAAGCAGTAGAAAAAACACCACGCTGGTTACATATTACCAACCAGAGATAAACCCGATGCAACAGAGCCTAATAGACACATACCGAAATACCTGTAAGCTTCATCCCAATGTCGCAAAAGTCTTAAGAAGAATGATTACAAAAATCTAAAAATCTAAAAATCCGAACCCCTCCTCCCCCTCTCCCCCCTCCGAAAAAAACATCTCAAAACTCTTGAGTTCCTATCTAGCATCCCTCCCTACCCTGCCCACAGTACCCCCCAATATTTACTCCATTCATCAGTCTCCTCCAATCCCCTCAACTGCTCATTGCCTCACACACCCTCATCTACATCCATCCACATCCACAACCTATCCCCATTCCCTCTTACCTAATCCGCATTTCCCACATCAAAATAAAACCAGGGTATATCATCTCCATCCCCATGCACCCTTAACCTCTCTCCCACCCCCCACCTCAAATCTCCACTCAGAACATCGAATCAAGAAAACATTCCTAAAAGCCAGTCAATTCTTTGCTCATCAGACAATTCCTAAGTATCAACAAAGCAATCATCACCGAATAATTCATATCCCAGAGGGGTACTGTCAAGTCAATTTCTGTCTGAATAGTATTTACAAAACGAGGGAGCTATGTGCTGTATTGACCACGCCCACCTACTTAATTACATTTTTGAAGCTAGAGCATCGCATAAATCCGACCAAATATCTCCCTTTTTTGACAGACTCGATCTGGTAGATAAACATTAGGTATCGGTTGCCAATCTTGATATCAAGACCTTTCGAAAGCTGACAAACCCGAGAAAATAAGAACTTGAATTCCTCGATCATCTCTTAATCCTGCTCCCAAATTTTCTTCACTAGATATCTCAAAATCTCGCTTCGTAATCCCGAAGCTTAAAACTTATCAATTAACCCATACCAAATTCGACCCCTGAATACTATACATCCTAATCCGCGCCCGTCAAAACGTAATCGATCGCCATTGAGAGCTCACCACCAAAACCATAACCAACACCACCTAAACCAAATTAGTATTATTTTACAAAACATTTACACCGTTCCTGTGAATCGAACCATCCCCCAAGAGCACCAATATACACAATACGCCAGAAATCAAAAGATTTGCAAATTATTATGCTCATCCCTAGTCAACTCATAGTTCCAGACAATGTGATCATACCCCTGCATAATTACTCTCCACCTTTTTGGGTTCTCTCCAGCTTGCAATTCAATCCCATGACCATTCTGAATCGGAGATACGGCCAGTCCAAGTAGTGGAGCATTTGACCCTTGATAACCGCTATAAACATGGCTGTTCTCGGTACCAGGTGGAAGAAGACCTTCAATACGGAAGGTGGGAATTGGATCTGAATTGGAACCAACGTCCACCTTCGACAGCGTCAGAAGAGCTGCTCGACCAATTTGAGAAGCAACAATGACAAGCGAGAGTTCCGGTATTAATGCCATCATGTTGATCCTAGTTATATTATGGAAAGTTTCACCAAAGGCCCTCGGCGATTGATGACCTTCAAAGCACCTCGTACATATGGTTGCAGGCATGTGTAGCGAAGAAGGGATGAGTTCAATGCTGTCCATCCAAGTTCGAAGGATGACCAATCGATCCCTTGTGTGAGAATTAGGATCAATGTGACAACTTGCCATGTCGCTTATGTGTTTCATGAAATTACTGGGCTGTGCGGATCGTGTCGTTTGTGGTGGGAGATAATTTTGTCGAGTCAGCCCCCCTAATTGATCTGGCGGCGAGTTGCTGAGCATGGGTTCGTAGCCTGAGTCATCTTTGGAGTTCAAAATCATTGCCCCATTTTGCAGAATTGGGTTAGAAAGCTCAAAGCGCTTCATTCTTTGAGCAAGATTTAAACAAACCCTAGAGCCAAGCATATTTTGAACGGACTCAAACGAAACACTATTCAAATCCTCCTCACCCAAAGCATCTTGAAAGCTTTGAGAGTGCTTAAAATACCGCAATGGTATAGCCATGACTCCCCAACCCCTAACAAACTCGTTAGAAATCACAGTGATAATAAAATGGGATGTCAAAAGCACAGAGGAGCAGACTAAATGTGGGCTTTCAATGTTTCAAGAGATTCAACGCTCAAACTAGATTCAATGTTTCAAACGATATGAATCTCTGAAACAATCTGAGGTCAAATTGGGTTGACAGGAGAAGCCTCACAATTTCCGCCTGTAGTCCTGGCTATTTGAAAATTTGAAGCTGCGTGAAAATACTTACATTTGAGATAATCTGGGTCCTGGATCAGGTGCAAGAGGTAAGCCAATCAATTTAGGGCTCTCCTCCCATATTTCTAACAGCCACATGCTTCCCAGAATATCGGTAGCTATAATCGATTTAGCTAAGCCGGTTTTATCGTCATCATTAAAAGTAATGGCAGGAATATTGTGACTAGGTCCGGCTGGCCTAAGGATAATTCTAAAATTACGGGGACATGGTCCTCGAATTACAGAGCCTCCACTATGTCTTATAATTCGTGTAGAATATCTCAAGGGAAACGAAGAGGTCTTAAAAGGTCCATCCATATTATAGCTGAAACCTTTGGAGCGGCAGTCCTTAGGGAAGCTTCTCTGGGACTTGGTATCAACTTGAAGAGCCCAGGGGTCGATGGTAGAATCAAATGTGGATCCCATCACAGCACAATCGCAAGGTTCACTACTAGAAGTACCATGTACGAAGACAATGACTTCTTGGTTGTTAGAACTTACTGCAATCAGGCGCGATTTTTGATGAATAGCAAGACCCCAAGCACTTATCCCGACGTTCTCGAGAAAAAATCTGAAATAAGTAAGAAACAGACCACATACAGAAATCGAATTTAATACTCACGGTTGTGTGCTACCGATCGGAATTGACAAAGGTGTGCTTTCAACCGTTTGTTGAAGCTCTTCTGCTAGAAGATCCGTATAATATGCTGTTACATCTCCATCGTCGCAACAGAACAGCAATATCTCTTTGTTGCCAAGATTGCCAATAATCATATTGTTGACACAGTGCGGGCGAGATGAGTAAACGTATCCAGGACCTGCATCACTCGACTTTGGTAATCGAAGAATCATGTCGGGTACACCTGGCAGAATCTGCTTGAGTGTTCGAGGTCTCGTAATGTGTATCGTATCCAGATATGCCACGAAATACATCTATAGTTAAATGAGCACCACGAATCAAATTTATGTTCAGCAAACGTACGTTATATTTTTGCGACAAGGCCACCAAGTTCATTCTCCAAGTTGCTGGCCGAGGCATACCTTGTAAAGAAGCCGTCTTAGCATCGCTCGGGAGTTTGTGGATAGAGGTCTGAAGATCATCAGAGGCCTTGCTATGAAAACCACTTGAAGAGAACTATAACTAGTAAGTATGATGCCAAAGCAGATATTTGACTGACCCGTAAAGACGTGACAAAAGTAGCATCTTTCCCATTAAAATGTAGTTTTGTTGATCGACTAACTCCACTGAAATGACCATACGACTCAACTTGAGCTTAACCTTCGATGGATGAATGATTATGCTATATGTAAGTCATCGCAGCTCCCAAAACTCTGCACGAAGCAAAAGTCTAGCATACATTGTGGGATGGCAATCCGGAGACAAATGGATGGGATTGATCACATACTCTTTCTTTTGGTGTCTGAACATCATAACTTGTAATAACAAGAGGGTTTGTCAATTCTTGTTCCTCCATCTTCCCTGTGGTGTTTTTTCGACAAAATCATTGATTTGTGGAATATTAACGATATTGGTAACTATAAGATGTAGATGATTGATGATTATATCTTTGTGATGTAATAATGACAAGAAAAGTGGTTTGATAAGTTGTTACGAGGAAAGCTTGAGCACGGATCAGCAGGCTAAACTTCGATCTGCAAGGCTAGTATGCAAGGCTACTTTCAAGAATGAGGGGCAGCTCCTAAGCCACTAATATCAATCCTCTCACGTGCCGCTCTCTAACCGGGCATTGGATTGGGTATCTAGTAGATATTCAACAGCTCCAGCTTTTTGTTTAACATCACATCGACCATCTCTACTTTGAAGTCAGGAAAACATAATAGTGATCATTAATTACTTTTATTCGTTTTTCGTTTTAATCTGTTCTGTTCCCCATCCCAATGTCATGCCCAGCCCAATCCCATGCAATCCACGCCCCAAACTATATTACAAGCAAGCCAACATAACTCATAAGCTATTCTTCACTCATTCATCCCAATGAACATTGTCCATTTATTTCTTAACATCCTTCTCGACCTTTCCCTTCAACTTCTCGGCCTCGGCAACTTTCTTCTCAACAACCTTACTGATATCTTCATAAGCACTCTTTACCAACCCCTCCAACTCATCTCCATGATCCTTTGCTACATCTTGCAAATGTTGTAATTTCTCCCACAACTTTTCTGATCCGGGGATTCCTGCCATCTTGGCAGCTTGTTGAGCATATTGTTGAACATTTTGTCCCAATCCACTGTTCTTTGCCTTCTCTCCTGCATCCTTTACATATTTTTGAAGATCATCTGTGTTTCCAGACTCAATAGCTCTCTTGACTTGATCAAAGATTTCCTTGACGTTACCGGATTTCAAGGCATCGGCATTCTTCTCGACGATTTCCTTGACCTTAGGGTTCTTCTCCAAATATGGTTTCCACTCCTCCATTCCCTTATTCCAAGCTTGTTCTCCAAGCTTCTGAACCTTCTCGCTCTTCTCTTGGATTAATTTGCGGACTTTCTCGATCGACCCGACACCCAAACCTCCAGCAAAAATCTCAGAAACCTTCTTATAAGTATCATCCAATTCTTTCTTGGCATCCGGTCCATAGTTCTCAGCCATGCTCTTCAATTGATCCAAATTACCCCCTACTTGTTTCTTAATCTGTGGGTGATTGTCCATAATGTCTCCCAGAGAATCCTTCCCCAACTCAGCAATCTCGCTCAATGCTTTCGTCAACACATTGTAACTCTGCACCGCAGTTTGCATATCAAGTCCTCCCTTCTTACTGATATCCTTTAATTCAGAATATGTTTTGTTAACAATCTCATCGACTTCCTTGCCATGTTTCTCTTGCACCTTCTCAATATCATTGAATGCACTATCGAGGAATGATTGTGCACCAGGGATAAAGGCGGCATAAGAAGAAGTGGCATTGCGCAGCCATTTGATAGCTTGATTTGGCTCGGGAGCTTTTTCAGATAGCGTTGAGGTAGCTTTTTGAAATTGGGATTTCGTGGAAGAGTAAGCGTTGACGACGGTTTTGGCACCAGAGAATTGGTAGTATGTGTAGCATCCCTAAGGTATAGAGTTAATACATTATTCAAAGGTAGATAAATGCTATAGCATAGAGAGATAAATACATACAACCAAAACCACCGCACCACCAGCAACACCCGCTGCAAAGCCCGAAGCACCACCTGCTTTTGCGCCTTCAGCTTGCGTCGTCGAAACAAATCTAGCTTGTCTAGCTTGTTGTCTAACGGGTGCACGAATTGTGCGAGCCGCAGCTCTTGATGCTGTTCTTGAGGCGAGCATTATGTATGTATTGTGTGTCGTATTGTGTTTTGTGGTTGGGGTATCTTATTACGAAGAACGGTGTGTGTATGATGTGTATAAAGGGCGGAAACAACGACGTAGTAATTCAATTGATATGTAAAGTAAGGGTATTAAACTTTTGAAGGGGGATGTATTTATTTGTATATGGAGAGGAGAAGAAGAAGAAGAAGAAGAAACTGAAAGCACCAATTCCTATATATATATTTATTTGTTTTCTTATTCAGACAAATCTAGATCATCTAGCTCGACATCAAGACTTGGTACCAGAAAACTTGGTCGCATGCTATTCTTCAATGATTTTCCATCGAATTCCACCTTTTGCGTACATCCATCGTCACAAAGCGTTATGAGATTGTGAGGGGAATGACGACACTGCCCAGACTGCCCTGTAAATCCCCCGCTTGAAAAGCTCCGGCGTCATATGTGGCGGTGCGATCGATGGCTGGTGTCTTCCAAGGTACAGCCAGTTATGACGAAGAGAAACACGAAATCAGTAAAATGTTGGGCTGGAACGTCCGGGTAGAAATGCATAATAGCGGAATAAATGTTGTGCAAAAAAATGTATAGGAATGAGTCAATAGTGCAAGGGGCAAGTGAAGAATGTGATTATTGTTGTTGCCAATATTGCTGTTGCTGTCGATTTTGCAGGACAATTGAGTTTCCATAGGTAATCACATCTGGTTGCATTCTCTGTGTAATTTATTAATATGTGAATTTGTGCAAGCATTTAAATTGAGCCTTAAAATTGATTTTTTTTGGTCTTTTGATCTGCACCAATGGTCTATAACAATGGTTGAGTTGCGTTTCTAATCGCGATTTTTACTCCCATATAAATTCAAAGGTCGAACATATCCTCCCCATTCCCTATATACTATCCATCATTTCTTTCCAATCCATAAAGCCATTCTTTCGTTGAACTCATGCCATATCGTATTTCGTATCATCCCATTGTATCGTGTAAGCCGTAAAACCCAAAACCACCGCCCTCCTATCCGTATCCGTATCCAAATCCGTGTATAATCATCATCCGTGAAACCATCTATCGTAGGTACCTCGTCGTGGAAATTCGTAAATCGCTCTAGTTCTTGGAATATCTAACCACAGTCCAAGTAGCAATAGCTGCACTAGCCAACATCATAGCACCTCTTCCCAAGTTCAACATTGCCCAACGATCAACCAGCTCGTGGGCAGTTCGAACATCCTCATCTTCATCAGGTGCATCCTTTCTCCTGCTGGAAGAACTCTTCTTGTAACTCCTATCACTTCTCTCGCGGTCCTTGGAAGATTTCTTGTGCTTGCGACCAGACCCAGATGAGAGATCATCCCAATCTCCTCCAGATTGGCTGGCATAATTTGCTTGTGCTTCATCCACCTTTCCCAACAACTTTGAATTTGTATACAACATGAACAAAACTGTGTAAGGGACCATTCCGAAAGCCAACGCGCCGGCAGCACCAAACAGCTTCATCTTGAGTTTATCGGTCTGTTTGTATGCGAGGAAGAAGAACGATCCCGTTGGAATCAACGAAGCGATTGGGAAAAACGCCTTTCCTTGCTGGAACATGTTGTTCCATTGTTTGAGTAAAAGGTGTGGTGGAGATTCGAGGATTCGAGGAACGGCAATGAAAGAAATGCTGAGGTTGGCACCAGCCAGAGCACCTGCAGCAGTGATCCCAACACACTGGGCCACACGAATAGGCAGCTGAATATCCGTCATTTTTGGGAAAGACGCAAAGGTCGAGGGAGAGGAAGACTTGGACATGAAAGGCATGATGAATAGATAGATATTGAAATGAGGGGTAGCAATGAATACACAAATATGAAAGATATGTATGTACTGCAGATTAGATGAAAAGGCGGGAGGAGATATAAATGGCTATGTTTGATGTGGATATGATGGAGCGAGAGAGATCAAATGGTTCGATACGATTCGATGCAAGTTTATTAGAGTCAGATGCAAATGCATAACACACAGCTTGCTGGCGGTGAAGGGACCACCAATGGACGTGTCTTGAGCTTGGACCAGTTAAGTAACCAACCACTTTTCATGTGGATTATTATGCCTTAATTTGATAATACGATGAGATGAGACCCGCGAGACTTGGTGGAGTAAACACAGTGAGTGATAAGATCTTGATATGTGAAAACCCCTCCACCGCGTCTTCCGATTATGATGTATTGAAGGATTCTTCTTTAAGTTGGGTGTTGATCAAATGGGTATTATATTCACTATCTGGTAGAGAAGGTGATCTAAATCATCCACCAAAGAGTTCGTTCCTTACCTTACCTCACTTCAGCTCTCGAGGCATCTGTCAACGCATCGGAGATAAGATCTGGAGTACCTTACATACTGTGCTTACACACGAGTAAACTCAACACATATAACCCCTCTTTTCGTGTTGGGTACGAGTTTATGAGTGACGCGTGATGCAACGGAGATCGAGTTGAATTGAATACTAGCTTCCAGGTAAATTAACAAGCGTATCACAGCCCTTTATCGAACAGCATATATTCAATCATAAGGCTGCCCGAAAGACCATCAGTGGACCCAACATCTCAATCCTTAGTAAGTGGAGTGAACCTGACACTTATGCGTCGAGTGCTGTTTGGCTGTGTCGAAGCTGTATGACTCCCCTCTGAAAATTCCAACTTGTGGGGAACTGCACCATACTCTGTACATAAATAAGGCGTACAAACGACAAGAAGAAAATCAAGGAATTCCAGATGATTTGCGCTGTACTGCATTGCTGGCATGAAGTTTCAGGTCGTCGATCAGTTCGAATGCAGTGCTTGCCCCATGAATGACTATCGTACCATATAATCGGTTTCTTGGAACGATAGCCGAGCAAGAGCCGGGTGTTGAGCCCCTGGCTTATGGTGGGGTTGCGAATAACATCATTCTGTTGAAGTTTGGAGGAGTAAAAAGTAGGGCCGTTGGACCCTACACATTATCTCCCCGTTTTCTCATTCCAATATTCTTCAGTAATGATCGAAATTTGCGGGGAAATCTGTTTGACAGCCGAAAATCCCTCAATCGTTCAAGATCTTGAACACATCATACTGAGTCATATATTTGATCAATAGAATCTTCCATGTGCTGACATGAATGGAATACACGGGGAAGCACATATTCATCGAGAGGCCGAATTTCTGCCCGCGTGCAAGATCGGGGTCTGTGTATTCTGACTCCTTTCAATGATATATGATTTCATCAACCTCCCTTCACACGCCTCAATAGAATCTATGCGATACGAATTCTGATACATCTTTCCATTTCACCACCTTACGATTTCTCTGGTTTCAATATCATTTACTAACTTTGTGTGACATCTATGGCCAACATCATGAACACCCCTCTACCCCCCTTTGCCCCTCTATTCCCCCAACAATACCCTCCTCAATTTTCCTCTCCTTTCATGATCTCCCTTCTCCTTCGCAGCTTCACAATTCCGTTTCCATTTCCCAACTTCACATCAAATCCCAGCCCATCCGTTTCGTCTAAGTAACAGCCAACCTTTCACTCCATGGTTCATAGTCACTTCACTCAATTCACACTACATTTTTTGATAACACTCAAGATGTTTTGATTATTTGTATACGCATGAATACATATGCCCGACCCCATACCCGGTGCCCAGTCCAGTCCATAATCCCCGATGCACCTCCCCTAGACTACACTATCAAACGCCAACCCAATGCAACTTATTCCCTCAAACCACAAACGCCACCCCGAGTTCACTGTCGATCCAGAACTCCATCTCCATCTAAGTCCTAAGCCTTAGTGGTGAAATCCGTCTCGGTAGGAAGTAATCCACCATCTGTAGCTTTCTCACAGGTGCATGCATCTATTTTCCATCAGTAAGCCATTTCATATATCATTCCATCTCTCGCTTATAAAGAGGAAAGATGAGGGAGAAACATACCAGCAGGTCTGGAACCACATGAACAGAGGTCTCCAGAAGGAACCTTGTTTTCCTCGGCTGAACGCTCGCAGGTACAAGCTCCGGCTGCACGGGCACCTGGGGGAATGTTAGTTGTTGTATTGAAAGAGGTTTATAAGAGAAAAGAATACATACGGCAAGAACATCTAGCACCCTCAACCTTGTTTTCACTTTCGGATTTAGCGCATGTGCATTCGAGAGCTTTCTTCTCGCCGCAGGAGCATTTTGCTTGAGTTGCTGGGGAAAAAGTTAGCTACATTCTTCGAATCATTTCATAATTGTTTCACGAGATATAATGTGATAGTGTGTGTTGTGGGGATGAATATCGTGATCCACAAGATGTGGAGGAGGTGGATGGAGGAGGAGATGCAGGAAGAACAAAGATAGATAGAAACATACCACAAACACAACCATTGCTGGCATTCTCGCCCTTCTTGCAACATGTTGATGGAGCCATTTTACTGAGAGTTTGTTTGATATTGTTTGTCGAAGTTTTGAAAGTTCAAAGTTGTTGATTTCGAGATTGTTGAAGTGGTTGGTTTTTCGAGTTGTTTCTTGAAAGTATTTATTGACGAAAGGATGAAGCTTAAATGTAAAGTAATGGATTGATGTTGGTATCGAAGTAATGCAAGTCCTTTATATACTTTCACTCCCGTACTATGAAGTTAGTTATTGATACTAGAAGCAGTGATGGTCGTCAATTGATGACCATTGCTTACAATTATGCGAGCGTTTATTGGCCAGACAGACTTTGTACTGAAATAGGTGGGTTTTGATTGGATAGATTTGGGAGGGTTTTGACACCATGAATCAAGTTTATTTTTTACGGAAAGGAGATGGACAAATCAACGATTTGTTATTCAATAATCATTAATCATTATTATTGAATGATTGACTTGCTGTAGACGCCAATTCACGAAGGCCAAAAGCTCTCGAGAATGTCATCACGTCCAAAAAACTTCACTCCTGAATTATCAGGCATAATTGGCAAATGTCCAACCTACATGGTCAGCCTTTCAATCTCCCATGATACTGCAACTTTCTACTCTTCTTAAAACTCTCCCGGACTATTTGTTATCAGATTTTGTCTGAAGTCGATGTTGACACCTTTTCCATTTGTTCTAATGGCTCTTTTTATACATTTATGTAAAAACACGCTCGCCAATTTTACTCGCGACGGCAAGGTGGTATTACATGCCCTCTCTGGTGTCACCACCGTTTTTCTCCAGCCAAATGCAGAGAGATTGCTTCGAGTGCACTCGAAGCTGTGGAGGCCACTCTGGTCCTTCTTGTCAATTGTGTGGTGGGAATTATCATCGGTAGAGATAAGGAGAACGGAAGCAAAGGAAAACCTGCGTCAGAGAGCACGTTGCAAGGCTTAAAGGTCACATAAAATGACCACCTTGAAACCTCAATATCGGTATCTCTAACGATGAGTATCTTTACCTGGCGGAAAATGTGCCATACATTCAAGCATATTAGAGAGGTGATGGGGCGTCGCCGTCCATATATCTTCCGGACCTCAAACATCAACCTATTGGTTGGTTAGGCGAAAATATGCAACGATCCCAAACCGTGGAGAATTGTTGGAATCCATGCTCCCGTTGACCACTCTGATGTGAAAGTACAGCTCAGAACTCATTGCTGCCTTATTAAGCAAATATTGGTGCATCGACGTGTCACCAGATAGTTCCTTGCCTTATCTCGTTCAGTCGGATTTGCAACTGAAATAAAATTGAAACACTTGTCAATCGTGTCGAGAGCCTTGATTTTCGATACCAGAAAAATCCTAAAAATTACTATGAAATCATTGCTAGAATGAATCCCGACGATAAGCTCATCAAATCCAACTTCGGACATCGCTTTGCAAGGAGCATTAGAGACAAATTCAAATTAAGTGATAAGAAGAAGCCTAAGCCATCGCAGAAAAAAACTCATGCCCTTACAACATCTACTGTCGCCAGCAAAAAACGAGATGAAATTGACCAAAATGTCACAACTGCAAACGAGGTTAGATCGCTTAAATTGAAAGCTGAGCTCGACCTATGGCAAGAAGCACTAGACAAAGCCCAACAGTCCACCGACTGGAAATCGCACAAAGAACAATATGATGAAGCGCTTCTGGAGTGTCAAGGCAACAACCAAAACATTTTGAACAAGAGTAGCGCTGAGAATAAGAAATCTACGAGCTTAGTTGACGCCATATCCGAGCACTTAATCTCACTCCAGGAAAAAGTTCTAGAAAGACAGTGGGAATACAAGAGAAGCTCAGGAGATGAAAGCTTTTATTTTCGAGATGTCATAAATCGCATCGTACAATGGGTGAAGGTTTTCAAGGACCCCGGCAATCAGCTGGCTGCTCTCGATCCTACCAAAGCCGCAGCGCTAGTTTGGGGATTTGTGCAATTCTTCGTCGAAGTACGTATGATTGTCTATGTATTTAGCAATTGTTTACTGACTTAGAACAGAGAGCTGTAGTATGCAACGAAATTAGGGACATGGCAATTGACCAAGAGCCAATTGCGAATTTGATAACTCGGTATGCACTAATTGAAAACTTATACCTCAACAGTATGTCTGGAACATTAGATGAGGTTGATGAGGCAGTCAAATGCAAGATTGTGTCGTTATACACAGCAGTGATTCTCTACCAAATGGCTATCTACAATTTCTGGAAGCAAGGCAAAATTACACATGGCATACAAAGTCTAGTGCCTAATAAACTCAAAGAAATGTCGAGTTTGATCCAGAAAAAGTCAGCAGAGGTCGAGAAAACATTGCTCAGTAGTGACAGAAAGGTGCTACTAAGACTACTCGAAGAAATCAACCTCAAAATCGAAAAGCCAATTGCCGAGATCGGAAGCCAGATGCAACAGGTTTTGCACGTGGCTATGAACATTGACAATGACAGATACTCGAAGGTCTTGAATTGGGTTTCGCCAATATTACATATGGATCATCATCAGGAATACAAACCCCTGAGTGGGACTGGGGAATGGATTCTTGATCACTCAGATTGGAACAAATGGCGGCAGTCCCAGGATTCGAGACTTTTCTGGCTCCGGGGCAAAATGGGTGCAGGGAAGTCCAATTTGGTGTAGATGCTCCATATTTTCGCATTTGATATGTGCAAAAATTTCTGACGGATAATTTAGGTTTATTATTATATCTCATTTACTCAAGATATGCACGAACGACCAGGAGCGTACAGCATTTTTTTATATCAACAATACCCGTCGGGCGGAACATACCAAATCTGCAGAGACGATTTTGAGATCCCTACTCAAACAGCTCACAATTCAGAGTAATAAGCTCCTGCTGCAGCCCGTTGTTACAAAATATGACAAGCTTCGGGATGTTTCTAGTCTCCACAAGGAGGATTGCATCACTCTGCTTACTGATATTATGAGCGAATTTCGACAGACGAATATCATTATTGATGGACTTGATGAGCTTGAGGATGATGATGTCCGAAAGGACTTGTTAGTCTCTTTGAAACAAATAATTAATGGCCTACAGGGTGCAGTGGTGAAGATTTTTATATCGAGCCGAGATCATGTCAATATACACGATCTCTTACATAAAACTTTTCCTCGTTGCACTGAAATCATTGTTGCAAAGAATAATTACGAAGACATTAAGAGATTCATTACAAGTCGTGTGCAGGATGTAGAGGACATGCTTCCTAAACCAATCCCGGAGGATATAAAGCGTGATATGGAGTCAATCTTGGAGAAAAGATCAGACGGAATGTAAGAACCTCTTGAATTCTTCCCCTTGATCAAAATTTTGTTAACAAGTCAGGTTCCTCTGGGTGCACCTGTCATTGAAGTATTTAATACAGATGAAGGCTAAAAGCCCCGCCACGTTTGTTGAAGATTTGAAATCGGTACCTTCAGATCTCAAAGAAGCCTATGGAAAGCTATACAAGTCCCTGCTTCAGGGACAAAACAGTGATAGAGTTGCTATTATTCAGAAAGTATTTTGCTTTCTTCTGTACGGATATGGCGATAAAGTCTTTGAGGCCTCTGCGTTTCTTTCGGTAATCAACTACAAGGCCACATTGGAGCTATCTGCAAAAGACATTCTGGATTTATGTTCTACATTCATTGAGTTGGATCCAGAAACTCAAAATTTTAGAATCATCCACTTTTCTGTGAAAAAGTTTCTTCAAACTCTAGCAGAATATGGCTTTCAAACCGCAAATGCTGTAATCGCCGCTCATTGTGTATCTTACCTAAATAACCAAAATCTGTCCGATGATTATAGGAGAGAATTGTATTATTTGAGAGAATCGTACATGCCCTACGAGTTGAAAAGAAATCGGGAAGATCACCTTGGATCTTATGTGAACAAGTCTTGGATAATTCATTGCTCTCGGGCGGGTAGTTTGAGACAGCAATCGCCCCTCGTGGAGATTTTATCCGAGTTTTGGTCTTTTGAGACGCATGAAAAACAATCCCCTTTCGAAAAATGGGTATATTCGATGTGGTTCTTGACTGGTCACCGCGATAGCTATCTTCAGTTCATTTTGAGAGGAGGTTGCCATTCGTTATTTGTTGCTTCGAGTCCAACAGCTTTTTTCCTAGCCTGTCAGTATGATCTCCGAGAGACAGTCGAAAGCTATTTGTGCAAAGGTTGGGATATCAATCTTACAGTTCGTCATTTTGGATCAGGGCTTTCTTATGCATGCATTGGCAATCGCATTGAGCTCGTTTCTTATTTACTTTCTCATGGAGCGAAAATATTATCCGACGAATTTAGAGAATCACCACTTTTCGCAGCTATTAGATTCCGAAGACCAAATATTCTCCGTTTGTTCTTACAGAATACTAGTTTGCCAACTGTACAACCTTTACTGGAAGTGGCTCTAGGGAAACGGGATAGGCTAAGGGAAATAAGTCATAGGCGCGGTCCGCTGGGCAACTACCAAGTGTTTAAAGTGTTGCTTGAACATTCACCGGATTTTCAGTATTCTGATCATGTGCAAAAACATATGTTTCACGGAGGACCTAAGATCCTCAGACTGCTTCTCGAACGAAATCCTACATTATCCGTAAGAACCGAGACCCTCGAATATCTTTTCGGGTCTTGGCTCAATCCTTTGTCCGACACTCGATCTTATCTCGAGTTATTACTTCCAATAGATCCCGAGTTTGTGAAAACTCGATCATTTCTAATTGCTCTTGAACATTATAAGGGAGAGGAACCTTCCGAATTGGCCCGATACATTGTCGAAGATTTAAACTCATCAGATTCTTCATCTTTGATATCCGAATTAGCCCTAAGAGGCGCAATTCAAAATTATACAAACGCAGTTCCTTTCATCAAGTTCTTGCTCCGAAAATCCCCGGCTTTGAAAATATCGGACGAAACGATATTATGTGTCATTGGGGATCGTTATCTCAGAAGTGACAATGTGATCGAAACTCTTCTCCAACATGACCCCTCTATTCGGAATCTTTCTATTTCAGATTTCGAGAGGACATATCATGGTTCGGAATTTGGCGAATTGATGGCGAGCACGCTCATGGCAATTGTCCTGAGATACTGCCCCAAAGTGGCTATCGATCAGGAATTATTTACTAAGGCCATAAAAGCTCAGAGCGCAAGCCTTAACGGACTCAAACTTCTGCTTTCTCGTAACCCGAAAATTAAATTAACCCCGCAGCTGGTGGGAAATATAAATTCAGATACCGCGGATCAGATAGTAGGTGAAATGATTTGTTCAAGCGACCCTGAGCAAATTACAGATAAAATATTGGGGGCGGCTCTAGACAATCATTTTCTCCGCCGCTGTGACCAAATACCACCGACAATAGTCAACTTGCTATCTAACGCGGTAGAATCGTTGGAATTATCAGAAGACACTGTCTACCAAGCCTGCGAATCTTGGGCGTGGATCATGGAACAAGTGCTTGGGCGTTGGCCAAACGCACCTTTGTCAAAGAATGCTTTAGTGACTGCATTACGCGATAAACAAAAATTCCATATCCTTATGGAGAAAAGACCTTCGATAGAAATCTCTGCTGAGGTCATTAAAACTTTTTTCGAGCAAAATATTAACTCGACTTCAGTGATTACTAACTCGGATACAGTAATTACTATAATGAAGGTCTTAGAATTACAGCCAAACACTATAATCACGGAAGAACTTCTGGAGACTTTTTCTTTCAGTTATTCTGTCATTAATGAGGGAGTGCGTCGTCAGTTGTTCGATATCCTTCTACGACGTATACCTCACGCAAATTTGACGCATGATGCCATTTGGCGTTCCATGGTATCGGGGTCCTCTCTCGCTCAGCTCATGTTTGAAGCTCGACCAGATTTGGAACTCAGTACACACTGTTTTGGCAGAATTTGTCTTAGCCTTAACGATGACAACCTGGGGGACCAAATGATTGCACTTCAACTGTCGAAACGATTGAGCAGCTCCGGACTGGATGAAAATGGTATGCTGGAATTTGTGACAGCATGCACGCCAAAAGCAGTCATGACAGTTCTATCAAATAAACCTGATGCGATAGTAACAGAAAGCGTCATCAATAGTCTTTTGAAGAATCTTCGTAGCCCTAAACTCTATAGGGATAATTCATGGTTTCGTGACCCTGGAGATGAGGTGTTCAATATGTTACTGGATCGTTCAGGTTTGTCGGAGTCTTCACGTCAATTGCTGTTGTCTGAATTTGAGGAGTCGAAGATGAAAGACAAAGAAGCCACGGATCAGAGGTAGTTCAATTGGTGTCAAGAAGACGTGCTCAGCCTAGCTTTTCATAGATTGATGCATTTGGCACTAACACTACGAATAGTGACATTCTAGCCGAATGACATGGAACGTAACACCTTCCCCTTAGGAAAGCCTTTCTATTATTTATTAAGCATTAGCAGATAAAATGATGTAGTTCTCCTCTTCGTGGCGGTATTTAATCTCAAATTGTTACTTTTCTCTCCAGTACTTTAGGGACATGATACGGCAAAAACATCATATTCCCTCTGCCTAACCTAAGTTCATAAACAAGTTTGACATAGCAGAGAGGTATATAATGTTACCAGCTCGTAGAGCCAGTATCACCATGAGTGAGATTAGTAGCTGTTTTTCTTTTCCCACACCCCATCCTTATACATCTCTAGACTCTACGTAAGCGAACTACGTTGTGCAAACGAAGTGAGAAGGATACAGATGACGTAGTACCTACGGTTTGTTCGTAAGTCCTAATTGTCAATCTTGTATTCAGTCTAAAGAACTAACTACTTGATTTCCATAGCTCTTAAATAGAGAGCTATAACGATGCGAAAGAGCTAATCTCTTTCGCATTCTCTAAGGGCTATACTTGTAGAAGATCATTCACTAAGTGAAGATCACCAGGATCATTCACTTATTCATATATAGGGATATCCGTCTAGAGATTCCACATGTAGCTTCGCTGTATAAAAAGATAAGCTGAGTTAAATCTGAGTGAAGTACCTAATTGTCAAAACTTTTATGATAAATATTGAAACTTAGTAATTTTCTGTCAATTACTAGAGCCAAGCACCAAGATACCCAGGCGAGCCACCGGTACTGGTAGAGCACAGCTCTCGGATAAATATCGGTAAATTTTTGATGATTGATACTGAATCACGTGCTTGAATCACGTGTTTGACAATTCAGATCAACAGTCCATCATTCAGACAATCACAGCACCATGATTAATCTGATGAAACCTGATGATATTGGTTTCTAACGATTCAGATAAATTATACCCATGTAAATTATTCACAATTCAATACGACTACCCTCGGACACTATGACGGTAACTGCCCGATCTCTATCCGGTAATATTCCCAATCGTAACTGTGTACGTACAAAAGAATTCCCTCGTGATTTCCAAATCTACTTTCCTTGTAACCATCCGAGAAGTATCGCACGGGCAGTATCCATGGCTCTACGACCTCTTTCCACCGAAAGCTCAGCAGCGGAAGCCTCTGTTCTTACAGAAGCTGCAGTTTCTCTCGCTGTCGTCATCTCCCCATATGTGGCAGAAGTGATAGCCTGATCCGCGAATATTCGTGCCCTCTCTGCCGCAGCGACTACTGCTAGAGACTCGTCTAGAGACACTTTCAAATTGATATCGATGCTCACTACCGCGTCGCTCGCAGATTTTGCGTATTTTTCAGCAATAGCACGTGCAGAAATATCTTGCTTTCGAGCGTTATCGCACTCGCGGACCTTTGCCTGGGCAGCTTCGACTATTATGAACACGTCTTCCACCTTGGTTGAAGTTAACTCTGCCTGTTCTCGTAGTTCACGCGAGAGTATTTGCGTCCGGCTTTCGTCCTCTTCATCTTCGCCATCGTCATTTCCAGGGACATAGTCCGGTTTCTCAGCATCCTCGACATTGGTTGCTGCCTCCACGATAGCATTAGTCTTGCTTGTTATTTTGCGCACCGCCTCAGTAATCTCCGCAAATGAGGCCCAAGCAGTGGCTCCGCATACAAAGAAGTCTGTAATTCGAATTGCTGTGGCTTTTAAGGAGTCGCGTTTGGCAGTTTGGGCAGCCTCAAATAGCTGTTTATCGTACCCGGATACTTTTGAAGCAAATTCACTCGTAGAAGAAGCAGCAATAGTGATGCGGGAGATATCAGCTGCAACTGCGTGCGTAATGGCAAGTAGCTGTTTGCGATACCCAATGTAAACATAAATCCATGCAGCTACTAACATAGCCATGAGACTGAGACTCAGAATTGGCAGGACCATTAAGTAGAAAATATCCGGATGGAAAGATGTCAGGTAGGGAAAAAGGAAGAGTGCAACACAGCACCACCAGTCGAGAAGTTTATACAATCGAGAGATATGGTCAGAGTATTCTAGATAGCCGAAGCGAAAGGGACCATAGAACTTTGCAGTTGGTGCAAAATATCCGATGGCGGCTATGCCTGCAAGAAGAGAGACATGAAGCCAAGGCCGCAATGGAACTGCAAGCCCATAATGGATGGAAATATATGTAAGTAAAACGACCAATGAGCCGACTGAAAGAATTAGATTTAGTAAGAATCTTGAGACAAGCTGATAAGCTTTAAAAATATAGAAGACTTACTTTTGACATAGGGAGCTAAACTTGTAGCCACTGCTTCGATGGCGGGTAGAGACTTCCCAAACTGAGACACTTCTGGATTCTCCCTAGCCTGACTGCTTTCGGGAAATCTCAGATAGCCCTTCGTATAAGCAAATACCAGAACGATAAGGAGTGCTGGGTTGTGAAATGGATCTAAATCTACCAAGTTGAGGCGAAGAGTATGGAGTAGATACAAAATCACCCCACAAAATACAATGTTTGTGCCAGATCCTTTCTGATGAGACGCGTCTGGGCTCTCGTTGGCCAGGCTGATATCAGGGAGCTTCAAGTAGCCACAGAAATGAGCTACGAGAAACACAACCACAAAAGTGGGGCTTTTGAACATTTCGAGTTCCACCCCATCGGCATTGGAGTTGGAAAGATAATACAAGACTATAACGGTAATGACGAGCCCTACTCAATTACAATGGTAAGCTATCCCTGCGACGAAATCTGTCGTATTCACACAACTTACCAGTACTACTTGCCCCAAACAATCTAGACGCTGCTCGAACGGAAAGGAAGATATTTTCCCAAAATGGACTTGGAGAAGTCATGGTAAAAATACGATGCGCAATAGCATTCGGCACGGGAAACGCTGGTATCTCGAAGTGATGAATTAATAAAGATCTAGTCAACACTTGACTAATATGATGATTGAGTTTTAATTCATATGCAGGCTTTTGAAGCTCTTTTGAATCCAATTCTTATCCGTTGTTTGGTTCTGTATCGGCGATTAGCACTCCATCGTGGACAGTTACCCAACACTGCAGATGCATGTCAGATTCATAACTGCCTATTGATCTGCTTCTATACAACGGTAGCTTTCTCCATTTGCGACCATATCTTTTATGGACTAATATTGACAGATACGGGTCGCATTTCAGCTACACTCAGACCCCACCACGTTGGATCAATCCTACCTGCAGATGCATGTCAGACTTATCAATACCTATTGATTGACTTCTATACTACCGATTGATCCACTTTTATACAACGGTGTTTCCTTACTTCAGATAACTGCAGCTTTCCACATTCAATTGAGTATTTTTCTAAAGGAAAAACAAACACATTATCAACTTATTCTGTGGTTGGCCATTGATCTTTAGTGCTACACGGGAATTACTTCTCGCTTTTTACTTGAGTATGCTTAAAGGCTATTTTCCCCAAAGAAAGCTCACTCGCGGTCAATGTGATTTGTGACACTGGTTCAACGTACGAACATCAAAATCTTTCTCCCTTTTTGCCCGACTCTTTTCATGTGCTCGGTACTATGGCAAAGTACATTACACTCTTCACTTTCCCACAAGGTACTAAAGTACCAGCAACTCCACTGAATTATGACAATTTCAATGGAGGAAGGAATCGCACAGAAGGTGCATTTCGTCTTATCGAAGTCAAGGGTCTCACATTGAGCCCTCCGGTTCTGAAGATTGTTGAATTTTACGACACAAAATTTGGATATGATGCAGCACGCAAACTGAAAAAACTTCCTAGTGCTGGCATCAGGTACACCGCAATCAGTCATGTCTGGAATCCTTCCCCCGAGGTTGAACTTCAAATGAATGCTATGACTGACATGGACTTATTTGGGGTAGAATTTGATCCTCCACATGGCGGAACAGGATTGAGATTGGTAAATGTCAGTTGGATTGGTTTGAACCAAATGGCTCATGCTGCCAAAATGAAGGGTTCAAATTACATATGGCTGGATCTCTGCTGTATCGATCAACCAGATAGGAATGACAACGAGACGAAATTTCAGATCTCTATGATGGCTGATATCTACCGGCACGCAAATAATGTCATTGTCATGGTCGGCGGAGCTGGCTGCGTTCAGCACACCGATCAAGTTAGCCCTTGGATGGAAAGAGCCTGGACCCTCCAAGAAGCGATCCTTAATAGGAACACCTTTGTTTACGTGTTATGGCCAAAATCCAAGATAAATGTGACATATATTTCCAAAGCAGCACCAGTCGTTTGGAAGTTTCAACAGGTGGTAGCCGCAAGACCCGCGCCAAAAATCACGTCTGGGGACGTTTGTTGCCTCATTTCTCTCAAAGACCTACTCGACATGACTGATGTTGACTCTTCACAAATTAAACCACCGGGTTGTCCAGAGATTAGCGTTCTCGATGGAATGACGCTCAAGGCAGGTGATGCACCAAGACTAGCGCTACGGGCAGCGTTTCTGAATTCCCCTCTGGCAATAAAGTACACAGGCGTGTGGAGGAGCATGTTCATGCGAACATCGACCAAGTCTATTGACGTTGTCTACAGTATCATGGGGATCTTTAATCTAGTGATCGATCCTTTCAAAAAGAATCGCGATCCTTCTTTTATGTTTAATGATTTAGCCCGGAAAACGGGAGCAACAGCAAGTATCGGCGCATGGGGATGGCTAACTATTGGCGGAGTGACTGGTAGTGACATCCCGCTGGATGCCACATCTGGAATAATTCCACGTTTCCCTCACGATGAAGCGAAGGTTTCTGCCACGACCAATCAACCTCCAGAGATGGATTTTGGGGGCAGGTGGGAATGGGTTGGCCATCATGTTGATCACTCCCCATTCTATGTCACCTCGCCAGGCTCTTATCGTACGAGCCATAATATCAACTTCATGACCCACTCTCAGCCACATATTATAAACGCGACCATGATTCCTGTGAACCATAAGCCCATACTCGTGGGCTCGAGGCCTGTCGCGACTGCTGGTCGGAAGGGTGTCAGAAGAACAGTCTCTATGCTCAAGCTCATGAATTCTTCCGGGCGATGTGTTCACAGTGGCGACCTCGCTGGATTATGGAGCCGACCTGGAAGTATTCAAGCCGTCTTTGTAGGGAAGGTTGGCGATATGAGTGGAACGGTCGAAGTTGGTAAACCTCCTTACAATTATAAAGATTGGATTTACTTTCTCTTCTTCAAATACTTTAGGAGTGAAACGAAGTGGAAAATAGTTGCAAATGGTGCTTGGAATACACCTACAGGATGGAAACTCCCTGTATCTAGTCGTTCAATCTTCAACGTCGGCCATTATGCACAGAAGCGATTGAAGAAATGGTCGGCAGATGACAATGTGTGGGTAGATCAGAGGTACCAGCCACTTAGGCATAGCTATGGAGTAGAGCCCTTGCGTGGATGGTTAAGCGATCACCCAAAAGAAAGGAAAATAAAATGGTTCGGATCCAAGGTAAATACCTCTCACCTGATTATGAGTTCTGTGATAGAATGGGATAACTAATAAGTTCACCCATACTAGGGCTCCCCACCCCCTTTGAAATCCCACCCTACATGGCATAACTTTGAGTTTAATTACGATTTATTGCAAAATTTTGTCCCTCTTATGGAGAAATTAAACGAGAACACGGATCAACTAGAGGAAGAAGATCATCAAGACGAGGCGTACATCGAAAAAGAAGAGAATGCACCACTCGATGATCTACTTAAACAAGGACACATCCACCACTTGCGAGTCTTATCCTGCAAAGTCGACGAAAACCGCACCCCGCGAACCAGCAAAACGTTGACGCCCTACGAAATCTTGCAGCAGGGCTCTATGCCAATGACCTACAGCTACGGGGATTGGTCGAAAGCAGTACATGTCAAGCTCAAAAAATGCAATGTTGAGGGCCTCATGATCCCTAATCCGTGGAAACATAGCGAACCAGTGTTGAAATACCAGGTGCGGATTTTGTTTGGTGTTCGCGTCATGTATATTCAGATGAGGCATAAAGGAAAGTACGATAGAAGATTCTATAACATGTACTGCGTTCCGTACAGGGCTCCCGGTCAATCTGGTCCTGTCCGCAACAGAAATAGTATTATATCCCCGCAAATACCTACGTATGGGCCTTGGTCTTATCAACTGTCGGTCGCATACTAGCCTTATAGATTGTTATATACTTCTGTTCCGAGTTGTGGGCTTGGTCGTTTGGTCTTTAAATAAGTTTCAATGCCCCCCTGCAAAAGTTCGGGACCAAATTAAGCAAATAAGAACTTGGTATTCCAAGGTGGGCTCTAGAGTAATGATACATTGATTCATTTTTACCTCAAATCAGAGAGTGGATAATATCTAATTGGTCAAGATCAATCATATTTCTGTTAAGTTTACTATGCTGTGTAACTCAGATCATCAGCTTACCACCTGTCCAAAAAAGCCATACAAGCAGCCACCTCTCATTTATGTTTCAGCGAGAGGAATATTTTTTCTCGTCCAACGAGTGTAACCTCGTATTACCAAAAATACCCAACTGCATATATCGATTATCATGAACCAATTAGCTGAATACCACATCGCCATTTCGGGGCCGCAGTGAAACCTCAATGATTTTTCAATGCAGCTGTATACTGCCTCCATACTATTTGTATTTCTGGAACTTTATTCATCGATATTCGCTCCTCTTTCAAACACAATTAAATTTTTCTGCGATGCCAGAAACTCCAGACGATATTATTACACAATTTCTTGAGCAATGGAAAAACGTTTTCTCCGATTTTTTTATTGTTGACAGTGTTGTTATTTTCCTTGCTCTAGTCTATCTCATTGGTAGAATATTTACATCTATTGCTTTCTCCTTCGGTTACATTGAATATACCGTTTCGGTTGTTATAGTTGTTGTTGGTGATAACAAGCTATTAGTGTACTATCCATCTGAAAGTTGGTTGAAGATAATTTATCTTAAGAATGAGTATTGTGGTGAGAATAAATTTTGATTGTTTAAAAGATTCATTAAAGATTATGATTTCTAGATGCCCGGAGATATCAAGGAGTGGTTTTTATATTCGTGTGTATATCATAATAAGGAGAATAAATATCCTACAATTGTTTCTTCGGGTTCATCGAATATTTAGGGTTCTATTATCTCTACTATAAATCTGGGACAATCCGATGCCGCAATATATATTGCTGTATTTGAATGGATTGATAGTGCAATGCCAGGTCTACCATCTCGTGATTAGGCCTGATGAAACGGTCTCCTCGTCTCTCTACTACAACTAGATATCGCAGTAATCCCATAAGGCCTTTACAATAATTGGAGTATATATTTCACCACTGCTATCGAAATACTATTAACATACTTACTTACCTCATTACCACAATAGCATAAAGAAAAATGATCAGCAACAATCAAAGAAAAAGATATAGCTGTAACAATAAAAATGAAAATAGACACATGATAATGATTCTAAATACTAAACATAAATTGAACATAAAAGATCTAACAACAGGGAAAACATCAGATATACTATCCACACATATTTATACTCCTCTCCTAACTTTATTCTGACTGATATTATTAATTACATATTATATCATCAAAACAGACTCATAGTATCTATTCGCCGTCGGTGGATTGGGAATAATACAAAACCTAATAATCGCAAGTATACCACAGACTCCTACAGCACTTGGTCTACTTATTGAACTTATCAAAAATGGAAATGAAGAACAGATTAATCCGGAGATTTTCACTAAGCCGAAAGTTATATAAATGATAATGGAATTTGAGGGGAAATATTACAGACGAGAGAATACCCTTATAAAGAAATTCTTTCTTGGGAAACTGCTTAAATGGAAAGAAAAGTAATGGAATTCTGATAATAATGATGAGAGACAGGAGCTACTTGAAGGTGCGCAGTGTAAAGCATAGAGGAAAGCATATGAGGAGGCATAAAGGTGAGGGGAGATGGAGGAAAAATAGCTGTAGCAACATCAAAATAATATCGAGGAAATATTCATATAAATTCACTCGAAAGGTAAATTTTCGTCACAGAAAATCTGTCTCGGATGTAAACTCAATGCATATATCCTGCTCATTTCCGGAAGAAATGATACATACTTCTCCCTCTTCCGAGAACAAGAACTCCTAGCAAAAACATTCTACAATCGTGCTAGACTTGCTGCTTGACACAGATGCACGAAATCGCATGATCTGCAGTCTCCACGTTCTTCCGCTATTACAATCTCGTCCGCTACGGCCCCGTCGGAAAAGAAAAGGTAATTCCATGCATGATTTCATGACATTTCCGCAGAAAAAAGAGGTCTCATCCTCACGGATCGGACAAGAGACCCCCTACCAGAAAACTAACCCATACTATATACCGCTATCGAATAGAAATACACAGGCCTCAGCTACATCAACTATTTTTGCATATGCAGATATAATTAGCACTAATAGGATATGCTGAAACAATGGTGCGTAATGCTTTACTATCTCTAATAACACGCAGAATAAGAATTTCACCATGATTCTCAGTGTTAGATATCAAATGTATCAAGTGAATGAAAACGAATATATACTCAAAAAAAGACGGTAAAAGAAAGAGAATCTCATCCTTACACTTCACAAATATATGAAAGTAGAGATAAACAAGCAAAACAAAATCTATCATTGCATCCTTCTTCTACCTGATCACCTTCATTCAATTTATCTCCTACCTATACTACTATTTCCAAAAGCATCCTCTACCCTATCTTTCATACATCACTCTCATTCCTCCATCTAAATTCTACATCAGCGAAATAAATTAACAGGATCGTATAGCTCAATCTTATCAACCACCCCCACCTATAAACTAACCCATCGAAACCTCGAAAACGAAATTAATTTCTACCTATCATCTACTTACTCTATACTTTTATAGTAAACCAACATTTATATATCCATCAAAGATACTCAGAGTAGAAGATCTCGCAGGCACTCCAATTTGCCAACATATCTCGCTAAAGCGGAGCCCGCCCCTATCCAAACCCACTTCTCGTATCCACCACCCCTCCTCCCCACAAGTCTCCACCAAGTGAAGACTTTTCATCCCATTTTTCACTTAACTAAATGTATTCTTTTTTATATATACTCAAAAACTCACTTATCATGCATGAAATATCAATAGATTACAAGCGTTTGTGGTTTAGTGGTAAAATCCATCGTTGCCATCCTCCTTCTCTCCATCCAGCGAGAGTAGGAATATCTCGATGGGCCCCGGGTTCGATTCCCGGCGAACGCATTGCTTTTGCCATGGCGGCAGTGTATAGGGTGTGGATTGACTGAACTTTTGGGGCGAATGACTATTTTGACTGTATTTTGGCCTATATTCTCATGTTTTCGTAGTAAGTTGACTAGTTTACTCAGAAATATTGTTTTCCTATCAGTATTGAATGGATTTCAAGGTATGCTTCTCTAGAATTCGATCTAACATAGATGTTGTGTAAAAAGGGGTGAATGAATGGTCTTCAGTCAGCAACAACAAATTTCGAAGGAAACCTTTTCTTCGAAATACGACCTTTTCACGATCGCTCTAGATCATAATTATCAATACAATTCTATTACAATTATCCCCAAGTGATTCTGACCAGTAGCTGTTGTGATACTGTTGTCAGCACTTCGAAACACGAAATGTACACGAAAATTCGTGTGAAAAACTCTGATCTGATACTTCAGAACAATTATTATACTATTAATATGAGCTATATTGCTAGCTCAATTGAATCTAGCAATATGGAAATAATGGAAGATACTATTATTATAGATTCCGGACTCCCTAATACTTTCAATACTTATTTAAATACCCTAATCCAAATCGGTTCGTTTTCATTTCTCAATAGTCCACTCAATTCAATACCTAATTCCCTTGATTCCTTCAATACTATATTCAGAATAAAAGATTTCAATTAATCAAACAACCCCTTTACTACTCAAGATCCAATCCAATCACATTTGTTTACTTCCAATAAAAAAAGAGGTCCACCAAATCTTCTATCCAACTATAATAAACTACCCCAGACTCAAAACAACCCTACCACATCAAAAAAAGCTATTATACAAGCTAGAAATCTCATCCTATTAGCCTCTACTTTATTCCAATCACATGAGAAACAATCCAAACTATTGGATCTTCTAGAAATCTTCTATAAATATACTGAAAAAGGAAATCTAACTTTAGCCTTCAAGATTATTACTTCACAAATAACCCATTTCGAATTAGCCATTAGGAAAATCGAATCCCAAGCCAAAGCTTTAGCTAAACCCATTTCAACCAATACAATCCCTATACTCAAACCCATCTATACTAATATCACTAAAAAAGGAGAATGGAATCTCGTTACAAAAGGAAAGACCTCCAAGCCTATTATAATAAAAAAGAAAATCGATATCACACAAAAACGATTGATCCTGATTAAACCCAATATCCCCAACCCTTAAACCTTCTTATCGATTACTATATAAAATAATATCAACAAAGCCTTCCAAAAAATAAAGATCAAAAACCCAATTGTTACTACAGCAACCCTTTCTCTCAACAATAATTTTATTCTAATTATTAATGATTTATATATAGTTTAATTTCTAATTGAAAAGAGAGCTATTTGGAATCATATAATCAAGTCTGAAAAAATTCAAAAAGATCAAAAATGGTATAAAATCATTCTCCACAATATCCCTATCAAAAAGTTCTTTGGAAATAAAGGAATAGAATTAATTCTAAACGAAATCAAAACCTTCAATCCTGATCTTAAATCAATAGGAACTCCCTTTTAGCTAACTCCCTTTGCCAAACAAGCCAACCAAAGAAAAGGAGTAGTAATTATTGCTCTCCCTTCAAAGATTAAAACTGATTTAGCAATATAGAAAAAGATTTATATTGCTGGAAACAATATCAAAATGGAAAGATTCTATAAATCTAAATCTATAATACAATATCAAAAATACTAAAGCTTCAACTACTAAAGCTCTCATTATAAAAAAAACTCATCTTGTAGTTTTTGTAGGAATAAATATATCACTTCAATATACTTATATATAATATACAATACAAAAGAAAAGCTTTACTCCTATATTATCACTAAATACTCTAATTACTATAGAAATCACACTACGAGTTCCAAAAGTTATGAAATCCTTAAATCCATTCAACAAAAAGTATATAGTTTTAATTAATAAATTATATTAATATATAATTCCTTTAAATAAATC